>PVJI01010047.1:0-62381 GCA_004026765.1 Micronycteris hirsuta
CCCTGTTCCTCCTCCGCCCCCGCAAAAAGGGGGAGAATGAGAGAAGCAAAATTGTGATTGTGGATTGTATGATAATTTTAGTCTAATAGCTAACAGCTACTTACTGTGTACCAGGGGCTATGGTGAGCACTTAGCGCACACTAATGAACTTAACCCTGATGACAGTGCTTCGGAGGGCATTCTAATGCTCACTTTACTGAGGGAACAGTGGCCTCAGGCAAGTAAAGGACAGAGGACTGATTCAGCGGCACCCCAAAGTGGGATTTAGATACGGCTGTGCCTGATGCCAGAGCCACGGCTCCGAACCAGAAAGCGACACTGTATTTCTTTACTAATGAGTAAGAAATGTCATCTGAAACATCCGAGGTTACAGAATTAATATAAAGCAAATTTTCTATGTCAGCTACAACCTGTTAGAAAATATAAGCGATAGTTCTTAGGAGTAACCCAGAATATAAAATACCCAGGAAGGAGCTAACAGAGAATTGGCAGGAGTTATTTGAAGAAAATTCTCAAGCGTTTATGAATGGCACAGATGACATTTCAGTAACTAACTGAAGATATATACGATGTTCTTGGATGGGAAATCTCATTATTTGTAAAGAGCTCACTAAAATTATCTTAAAAGTTTGATGTAATTTCTTTCAAAATACTGTTTTTATAACTTGATGGAAGAACAAAAAGATGAGTGCAGCTAGATAAATAAATAATAAAACTCCCAGGAGGGTACTTGTATTATGAATTATGCCTATTATAAAGTTACAATAACTAAAGCATTATAATAGCAATGCAAAACTACAATGCAGTAATAAAGATACACTCATTAGAATGTAACAAATGACTCTAAAAGAGAACCTAGTACATATTATCATTTATTACATAATAAGTGTAACATTTCAAGTGAAAAAAGAATAAATTATTCAACATATGATTTTAGAAATACTTATTATTTCAAAAAAGTAGATTTTTTTCATTCCACATATCAACATAAATTCCAGATGAATTAAAGTGATAAAAATAAAAATATATATATTATAGATCAAAAAAACACATTGGTTAATATTTAATCTGCTTCTATGGTGGGGAAGACCTTTCTAAATATAAATCAAAAGAGGAGCCATAGCTGAATACATTTGTGACACTTCACAACATAAAAAAGAAATCTTCTATGTTGAAAATGGAATAAAATTGAAAACACATTTTAATTTGGGGAAATGTTAGCAACATATGTGAAAGATCATGGTTTTAATATTTATAAAGAATTCTAAAAAAATCAATAGGAAATGGATGAATGCCCTATTAAAATGTAAAAGGACATGAATAGGTAATTCACAAAAGAAAAAGGACAGATAATTTGAAAAATATGAAAAACAATTCTGCTGAGTGAATAAATGTAATTAAAACAATAAGAAAATTCAATACATCTTTGTCCTTCAAATTTGCTGACTGAAATGGCTATCATACTTCAACTCAATAAAAAACAAAACAAAACAAAATAAAAAACAATTAAAAATGAGCAAGGGCCTTGAATGGACATTTCTCCAAAGAAGATATACAAATGGCTGATAAACACACGAAAGGATGCTCAACATCACTAACCATTAGGGAAATGCAAATCAAAATCTAAGTGAGATAATATTTCACACCCATTAGGATCGAAAAATTAGAAAACAGTGAGTGTTGGTGAGGATGCAGAGAAACTGGAAGACTTCTGAAATGCTGGTAGGAATCTACAATGGGGCTGCCGCTGTGAAAACCAGGATGATGAGTCCTGAAAAACTTCAACATAGACTCACCATACAATCCTGTCATCCCACTTCCTGCGATCTACCTCCTCCCCAGAATGGAAGCAGAGACTTGACCAGATATTTGTACACCCAAGTTCATAGCAGTCTTATTCGCAATAGCCAAAAGGTGGAAGCGACCCAAGTGTCCACTGACAGGTGAATGGACAAACAAAAGGTGGTATGGATCAATCCATACAGTCAAATATTATTCAGCCTTAAAAGAGAAGGAGGTTTGAACATATAACACTACAGGGATGGACCTGGAAGATTTATGCTAAGTGAAATAAGCCAGCGGTGAAGGGACACATGTGCCACGATTCCTTTCACGTGAGGCATCTAGAGCACTCAGATTCACAGAGACGGAAAACGGAACGGTGGGGACCCAGGGCTGGAGCGAGAGGAGGGTGGAGGTCCTACTGTTAAATGCAGACAGAGATCCAGTCTGGGGAGAGGTTCTGGAGACGGATGGTGGTGACGACCGTATACAAAGCCAACGCACTTGGTGCCACAGAGCAATACACTGCAAAATGGTTAAAATGGCATGTCTTACGTTATGTATGTTTTACCACAAATAAAAATAAATGTAGGGGGTTTGGAATTGGATGCCTGCATGGACTGGAGATCTGAAAAGGAAGGAAAGAATGAACTAGAAACTAATTTCTCACCAACGCAGGTAGATAATAAAAGAAATCTTAGCACAGGCAGAAAATAAATAAATAAATAAATAAATAAATTCCCTGGGAATTCACAATCACAGACCTGCCTTCTCATAGAGTTGGGGCTCAAATTTTGATGTGGGAATCCCCCCAAATGCAAAAGTAAGAAAATTAGGTTCTCAGCTAGTAAGACACTTGGCAGAAGAAAACACTCTGGAGTGGAATATATTATTGGAAGAACTTATAGTACGTACATGTCCATTCACTCCAAATGGATTTATAGATTTATTGTAGCACCAATCAAAATCCTAGCAGGTATTTTTGCAGAAATGGACTAGCTGATTCCAAAACGCACATAGAAATGCCAAGGGTGCAATATAACCAAACCAGTTTTGAAAAAGCAGAGCAAAACTGGAAGACTTAGTCTGCCAGATATCAAAACTTTTTCATAAAGCCTCTGCATTTAAGACTGTGCAGTACTGGTATAAGGACAGACAAACGGACCACTGGGGCATTATAGAAACCACCACATAAGTCAGATATCTAGTCTCCTGATTTATGGCAAAGTTGGTGGTACAGTGCAATAATGAATCTTGACCCTACCTAACACCTACCAAGAAACTAATTCCCAGTGGATTATAGAACTATGTGTGAAAGGCAAAAACAAACAAACAAACAAACAAAAAAACCAACAAAAAAATAAAACCCAAACACATTTCTAAGAAATAATATAGGAGAACACCTTCATGTCTTTGGTGTAGACAAATATTTCATAAGTAGAACACAAAAGCACTGACAACTCTAAGGGAGAGCATTATGAAACTCACTACATTAAATTAAAATTTAGGTTGAGAGAGGTAAGCCACACAGTAGAAGATATTTGCAATACATTTATCTCTCACAGTAGCTGTATTCAGAATATGCAAAGAATTCTTACAAATTAAAAAGAAAAACATCACATAATAGAAAAATAGACAAAGACTTGAACACCTACTTCACAAAAGAGGGTATTACAGTCATAGTCCACACAAAAACTGCTAAACTCAGTAGTCATTGGTGAACTACAAATGAAAACCACAGTGTGCTACCACTAATCACCTGTGAGACTAAAACAAGAAAGACAGACAATGCCAAGTGTTGACAGGAAGAAAAGAAGCTGGAACTCTTACACACTGCTGGTGGGACTGTGAGTTGGTAGAGCTATTTCAGAAAGTGGACGGTACCTACTAAAGCTGAGTATGTGTATGCCTTAGAACCCAGCAGTGTTGCTCCAAGGTTTACACTCAAAAGAAGTGCTTTACATGTGCCACAAAAGACATGCATGTACCAGAATGTTCACAGCAATACTGTGGATAGCAGCCAAGACCAAGAAAAAAATCCAACTAACTAACATCAGTAAAATAGATAAATAAATTCTGGTCTATTCATACAATGAAATATTATGTAGCAATGAAAATGAAAACTATTGCTACATGCACTATCATAGATGAATCTCACAACATAACGCTAAGTGAAAGAAGCCAGGCATAAAAGTATACATGCTATATGATTTCATTTCTATTAAGTTAAAAAAATAAGCAAAATTAATTGATATTGTTAGAATTCAGGATGTTGTTACCTTTGGAAGGTAGTGACAGAATAGGGTATGAGGGAGATTCTGGGGTATTTGTACATTCTATTTATTTTAATTAAATCATTTTTTTGTTGGTATTCTATTACAGTTATCTCAATTTTTCCCCCCTTTGCTGTCCTCTGTCCATCCCACCCCCCGACTACCACAGTCAATCCCCACACTGTTGTCCATGTCTGTGGGTCATTCATACATGTTCTTTTTCTAGTACCTTCCCCTTCTTTCTATCATTATGCCCCTCCCCTCTCCCCTCTGGTCACTTTCAGTTTGTCCTATGTTTCCAGGCCTGTGGTCCTATTTTGTTCATTAGTTTATTTTGTTCATTAGATTCCTCTGATAGGTGAGATCATATGGTATTTCTTGATTTATGTAATGGTTATACACAGCAGAAGTTTATTATTTTTTTAACTCATTAAGCTCTATAATGTATGGAATTTCTGGAATGATGTCATACTTCCATAAAAGGTTTATTAAGAAAAAAAAGCTATGGCAGAATTTTTCTTGAGGGCACTGTGTCAATGAGAATGAAAGACTTTAGAAGTGTTTATATCTAAACCTAGTAATTCTACTTCCCATGAAAGTAAGCATAAATATATAAAAATGTTGAATGTACATTTTAATATTTTTCAGTGCATGAAAGCTGAGAAAGAACCTAAATATGCAATCAAAAGAGACTGATGAAATAGATGTCATGTAACAATGAAACAGCCTATTATGCCATCTTTAATATTCATGTTACTGAGTATTAAAGTACAGGAAAACTGTTTATGTACAACATTAGGTGAAAAAAAGCACACTGTGCATTTGTGTATACACTATTCTAATTCTGTTACAAGTGTGCGTGCGTGTAAAAGTAGAAATGTATAAAAGGAGATCCAGCAAAAATTTTAACCACCCTTATGTTGGGTGGTTGGGTGATAAATAATTTTTTCTTTATATTTTAATGTGCTTTCCAGTTTTCTACATTAAGCACTTATTACTTTTATAATCATGAGGATAACTTAGTAAGACACAGTCATCCTTGTAAATGCAACTGCATCTGAATAACACCTAAGGTGCTTTGGCACTGTGGACGGTGACAGCAGGTCACATTGGCCAGGGCCATTTCTTTGGATTGAAGTATACATGGAAAACCAAGAAGAGACAGTAAAAACAAATGACTCCTTCAAGTACCTAGGTCGGAGGGGAAAGGATCTTGCTTTCCTTGACATTCTACAATCGTTATGGTCTAGACTACAGTTTCTCAAACTTGGCTGCACAATGAAATCATTAGGAAGTATTTTTTAAAAACATACGGGTGCCTGAGGCCCTCATTCAGCGATTTCAATTTCACAGGTCAGGCCTATGGCCTGGACTGCCCAGGTGATGTGAATACAAAGCCAAGGCTCCATTTTATTTCACCTTCTCTCCTGAGTAGAAGTTAAATTTCTTATAAATTGTGTGTATGTGTGTGTATGTGTGTGTGTTGCACTACACACAAAATAGGCATTCAATAAATAGTTTGATGTTACTGAAACCTTTCCGGGAGATGCAGGGGATGCCTTCATGGTTAGGGATTTCTCCTCCCTAGCTTGAACAGTGGTCCAGGTTCAGAGAAGACCGTCCTGGAATGAGGGGGCACCTTGGTCCATGGTTCCAATGGGGCATCGGACGGCTTCTATCACCCTTTCAAAATTGAAGTCACATGCTGGTGAGTCTATGGCTTATCTTCTTGGGCATGCAAAATAGCTAAGATGAAATCTCACTGCAATCAACAGGATAACTAAAATTCCAAAGGGAGGTAAACTCAGTTATATTATTGAAATACCAGTTTTGATTACTGAAATTCTTCCAATGATGACATTTGGGGTTGGCTAGTGACAGAAGTCATTTAATTGGAAGCAGGAAGAGAACATAAACAATGTTTTAAGTTTACACATGCTGATAACACATTAGCTGCTTTACATATGCTCAGGCCTTGCAAACAAAATCATGCCAATTTAACATTAGCATCCCCATTCTAGAGATTAGGAAGCTGAGGCTCAGAGAGGTTAGGCAACTTGCCCATGGTCACAAAGGTGCCAATTGATGAGCAGAGATTTGAATTCTTGTCTATTTGACCTGAAAACCTATAATCCCTTCATATTACCATAATGTGACCTTGGGTCATATAAGCATTGGCAAAAGGTATCCATAGCAAAACTTCTTATTAGACACCAGTGAGATTTCTATGTTGTCAATAAGTCAGTAGGAGAAAAGACATTTATTGAATTAAAGGATGCTGAAATGTGAATTTTTTCTTAGTGTTCAATATTCTCTGTCAAGCCCTTAGAAAATAAATTAGGTTGTGGTTTTTCTGGAATAGTTAGTGGAAAGACAGAAGGCTGAGGCTCATCAATAGCTTTCAAACTCTTTCAACTCAACTGATTTTATGACAAAGAAAATCATATAAACTACATTACCACTTGTGTTTACAGGAATTTGCTCTGAGGAAATTGTACTGGGGTATCCAAAGTTCAAGGCAGGGTTCTTAGGCAGGGTATTGCCAGAAACTGGCTGTGTAATCCTAGGCAAGCCACTGCCTCCCCCTGGGCCTGGATTTATGCAAGAGAATAATGGGGAATATTTAAATAAACTGAAGGCTGTAGATACTTTATTGATCTGATACAAGCTAATGCTCCATTCCCCAGATGAGGCACATGCGCATGTACCTGCACAATTTGGAATGTTTTGGTTGTTTCAGGATCTTCCAGAGGCTACTCCTAACCCCCCAAAGAATATACTAACCTTGATTTAAACACCTGGGATATGTCATCATGGGACTGTACTCCCGTCTACAAAAGGACCCCTTACCTCTTAGAGATGCGACCTGAAATAGTCATGGATGAAATAATTTGAGGTCTGGAATTTGCTTTAAAATGATCCAGTGCGTGTGGGGAGGGGTAACAGATGAAGCACGGTGGTCTGTGAGTTGATAGCTGACGAGGCCAGGGGATTAGGTACGGGATGTTTCTTCATACTGTTTTCTCTACTTTTGTGTATGTTGGAATTCTCCACCATAAATTAAATTTACACAGTAAAACTGATCTATAATTTAAAAATACCTGGAATACATGATCTTTAGTGTTTCCAATTCTCATATTCCATGATTTAGCATTCCAAAGCATTTGCAAGGGAAGGTGCTTCTGGGAACATGTGATGTGCTCAGGGCATTAAGTCAGCGTCATTCCTCTCTGATGAGCCCTCTGGACTAAAGGGTTTGTGTGGCCCCGTTTTCCAGATGATTCTGTGATATTCCGTTCAATTACTTCCAAATATACTTTTGGGGAAAGGGCAGCAAAACCAAAAGCAGAGAAGCGGGACAAGAATTGGTCTTTAATGATTTCATATGATAATGTGGCTTCATTTTCAAATATTTCTTGAGAAGACAAAACTAACTGTCGTAAATAACTGTTAGTGACCCCTAAAATACTTGGTTAGGACGTTAGGTGAGACAGGGCATGCGGAACAATGACAGAAGCAGGAGAGGCAGTTGTGCTGTGGTTGAGAACTCACACTGCAGAACAGCGCCACCCGGGTCCCTGTCCTCGCTGTGTCACTCAACTAGCTGTGCTCTTGGGTAAGTGACCTAACCTTTCTGAGCTCCGCTTCCCTACCCATAAAATGGAAAATACCAGCGCCATCACCCTCAGAAGGTAATTGTGAAGAGTCAAGGTGTGCCTGGTGTATAGCCAGCATTCCGTAGATGCTCACCACTGTTCTCTCAATTGTATTAAAAAAAAGCAGACGGAAAAGAGACTTAGGATGTAAGTCAAAGATCATCAGTAGCTGCCTGTGGAGGGTGACCAATGGGGGATTTTCTTCTTTTCTTTATTTTTGTTTGGACTTTTCACATTTTCACAAAAAGTGTTTGCTACTCTTATAATCAGAGAAAAAAAGTGTTATTAAAAAGGTATTTTTAAAGTGTTTCTTGAGAAAGTTTAGTGCCTGCGCTTGTCGCACTCGGTATTTGGACAAACGGACCACTCCAGAGGAGTAAGTTGGGATCATCAGTAATGTCTTGCTCACACTTTCCTCACCAGGCTCTCCTCTGTAGAAGGATTCCCTTCAATGCCAATGAGCCTTCAAATGTGGTGTTCCTGGTGTAGAAGGAACACAGTCTTCCTCTGCCCACCTTTCTCACCATCCTGCCTCCTTATTACACATTCGTCCGCACCAGGAGTTAGGCTGTGGGAGGGGCATGGACCCCCTGGAGAGCATCACAAATGCTATGCCAAGGAAAATTCATTCAGGCACACTATTTTGTATTCAATTTCCTGGTGTTTATGTCACCCCCCTGCCCCCCCCCCCCAACCTAATGCATAGCCCATCACTACTGATTAAGAGCACCTAAGCCATGACAGCAAATTTAGGAATGTATAAACACACTTCGGGCATGTTTGAGAAAAACTGACATGTACAAATCTGAAACCATAAGCCAGATAAATTGGTGGATAATTACCGGTATTGCATAGGTAGTTTTTGCTTCGCCAAGTAATTTACATTAGGAGATCTATAAATAGCAAGCCCATGTGGTGTGCTTGAATCATGCCACTGTAGAGCCAAATGCTAAGCCCTTTCCAGAACACACCTACTGCAGAGCAACAGGCCCCGTTCAAAAAGTTTAGTGCCGGCTTCCCTCTTGAGTTTGGCTACATTCATTTCTATAATAGCATTCTAGATGACCTTTGAAATGGCCGCTAACTCATATCACTCAAGGGACTGATGGTGAAGGATGACAGCGACACACCCAGAAACTTCTGGTAGGAGGGAAGGTGGTCGGTGTGTGCAGACTGTGAGGCTGCTTTGGGGCGGACCCTTTGTGGTGAGACAGATGCCAACTCCTTTCTCAGGTAGGAAAAGGAGGAACATTGATTCCCGAGACTACACCAGGGTGGCTTTAGGTCACCTCAACCATTCCTCACAAGGACCAGAAAGGGAGCCTTTGGCCCCTGTTTCCAACTGAGTTTTAGAAAAGTTGACACCCATGCCCTAGGTCAAACATTTATCAGAAAAAAATTACATTAAAATTAAAATAATGCAAAGCTTTCTGGCTTGGATAACCATCTAACTTCTGGAGGCTGGGATATGTAAAATGCCTAGTGTCACTTCAACTGCGAGTCCCTTAGCTTTGATTTTGCTCCTGCTGATGTGTCAGTGGCTTCCGGGGGTGTGAGGGGAGGGAGGGGACTTTTCTTTGCCCCATCTAACCTGCTCTCCAAACTGGCACCTCTCTTTCCTTCTCTCTTATGCAGGGACTCCCTCCCACCCGCCCAAAAGATGCTGGGGGAACTCACTGGGAGATCTGTATAAAGAGTGAGGAACCTCGTCCTTTTTAAAAAAGCCATAAAACTACAAACTCCACCTTACGATTTTCACTCCAAATGGCATCTCACTGCCAGCAGCGGCATTTCACTTGATCCTCTTCCAAGCTTCCCAAGCGTGTGCCTGGCACCCACGAGAGTTTCGGAGTAACGGCGACGGGCGAGGTGCTGCGGGATCGGTTTTGTGTCTGTGCGTTCGTGTAACTCTCATGTAAGCAAATGAAAGTTCTTGGAGTATTAACTTCCACCAGAGGGGCATCCACTTTCCCGAGATCGCGGCATTCCCCATCGCCTAGTTTTTCTAGAATAAGCGGTCTCCGAAGTTAGGGATGAGCCCTGCTAAGCAAAGGAGACCCTTGGGGCACAGACCACTCTTTTCCGGCCCGTAAGTGCCTTGTACTCGTCTGGGCACAAACAGGCAAAGAACAAGCAAGCTACCACCGCCCGAGAAATCGATCAATCCCTGAACCCAGAGTCCAGGTGACGTGTGTGTGCTCGCGGGGTGGAAGCCCAGCGAAGCCTTGGGTGTGTGGGGGCGAGAAGGCTGGGTCCATTCGCGGGGACGTGGTCCAGCACCGTTAGCAGAGAGTCCAGCCGGACATTCACGTCCCAAGGGAGGGACGAGTCCTGAACCCTGGTTGACTTAGGGGCACGTCTCAGCCTCCCGCGCCAGCGCCAGTTCAGAGGAAACAAAGGTGGACAGAGAGAGAGAGAGAGAGAGAGAGAGAGAGAGAGAGAGAGAGAGAGAGAGAGAGAGAGAGAGAGGGAGAGAGGGAGAGGGAGAAAGGGAGAAGGAGAGTTTTGTGTTCTCTCGGGGCAAGTGCGCGCGGTACCTTGGATTCCTGGCTGCTGGTGGATGCAGGAGACGGTGGCTGCTCCCCGCTCGCTGCCTCTTTGGGCAGCCCGTCCACGCCGTCCTCGCGGGCGCCGCTCGGAGGGATCATCGTGGCGGAGCGGGAACGGTGTTGGGCTCCCAGAGGAACAGCCAGGCTCGCCTTCGTCTCCCCCGTGCGCTGGTGCGCTCAGCGGCGGGTCCCGGGGACTCCCATCCTGGCCGAGGCGTCGACCAGCCTTCCGCCGCCTGCACCCCCGCCCCGGCCCTGCCCACCGCCTGAACTCCGGCGGGTAAAGCAGAGCGCGCCCCGCCCCGCCGCACACGCCGCCACCTCGCTGGCCACCGAGCGGTCGTGACTGCCACCCGGCAGCGGGTGAGCGGGCTCAGGCTCCGGCTCGCCCGCCCTGGAGCAGCGGGAGGCGGGGAGGCGGCTCCGGGCGGGGCTGCGCGGCCAGTGCCAGGGTGGCGAGGGCGAGCGGAGGCCGCCCAGGAGAGAGCCGATGCTGGGGGCGGGGCGCACGCTGCACCGCGCCAGGTCGGGGTGAATCTTTAGGAGGAGTAGTGAAAATTCAGAGCGAACCCCAGCTGAATAGAAAACCCCTGCATGATTCAGCCAGGAGGAACCACCTGCACCAACCCCTCCTTCCTCACCCTGAGCAACGGCGGCTCCATGGGAGGCGGTGACTGAGCTAAGTTATTTATAGGGTTCAGTGACGAAGATCAGGAATCAGAGCTGGGGTTCCCCCTGTTCAGCTGTGGACTCAAACGGAGAGACAGTGCAATGCGCTGTGTCCCCACTTTGTTGTGCGTGTCCGTGCTAACCCCCTACACGCTTTTCATCTCATTGAATCCTCAAGATCACACTGTTGGGCTCGGCACTGCCGCTCCCATTTTATAAAAGAGACAACTGAGGTTTTAGGGAGGTTAAGTGGTTGCCTTCAAGTCACTGAACTATGAATGGTGGGGCTGGAACTGGAAACCATTTTGACTTTTTGGCTTTAAAATCCATGCTTTTCGGACTGGAGCTTCCAGTCTAGGCCAGATCTTCATGGCTGTGGAGCAGCTGGGCGTTGCAGTCCAGCGGTGCGGCCAGGACGGTTCACCGAGAGACAAGCCACTCTGCCCCATAGATCTTTTGGAAACATAGACAGGGCCCCATCGCATAAAGGGCAGAAGGATCCAGTAGTTTTTGAAAATACCACCTCTACCTAAGGAAAGGAAATACACTTGGATATTTAAAAGACGTTTAAAAAAATTAATTCAAAACTCCCTCCTTAACTTTCTAGCAGATAATTGTAAACTTATGTTCATATTTTCTTTTTTTTTAAAGATTTTATTTATTTATTTTTAGACAGAAGGGAATGGAGGGAGAAAGAGATGGGGAGAAACAGCAATATGTGGTTGCCTCTCACATGGCCCTCACTGGGGACCTGGCCTGCAACCCAGGCATGTGCCCTGACTGGGAATCCAACCAGCGACCCTTTGGTTTGCAGCCTGTGCTCAATCCACTGAGCTACACCAGCCAGGACTATATTTTCTTTATTGACTGTAAGTGTTTGCAAGCCCAGCCTCATGGGTTTACGACCTGTGACATGACTTAGCTTAATGCTCTTGTTTCGCTGTCTTGAAATTTTTAATAATTTTTCCACAAGGGGTCCTGCATTTTTATTTTGCACTGGTCCCTGTGAATTATGTGTCTGGTCCTGTGTGCTTGCTGTAGCTCATGTCCTTTGAAAAGAGCCTATTACTTTTTCTACCCCGGACATCCATTGAACGTGCCCGTTCCGACTGACAGCCATTTTCTCACTGGACATTGGGTTCTCGGAGTGCTCTGAATGCCGTAGTGACCTGGAGCCTCTCATTTGACCAGGCTGGAATGGCTAACCCAATGGCCACGGCTTTTCCCCCTCAAAACCCAATTCCTTATTGTTCAACAGAGACCACATTCTGACACCCGAAGTCACAACAGTGGCGAGCAGAGCACACAATGACAGGGGCAGCAGTCTCAACCTGTCATCACCAAGCATCTCCCCTGTACCAGGATTGGGCTAGAAACCAACAGTACAACAGAGAGAAAACGTAGATTAAATCTGTTCTCCTGGAACTTAGAGCCTAGTGAGAGAGACGATGGTTAGTTAAATCACACCGGCACAGACACACACACAGATGTTTCTCATGACCTGTGACAGGAGAATGTGCGGGCCTCTACGGAGTATGTACGGATATGAAACCCAATCTAATGTGAGGCCAGAGAAGGGCTTTCCGAGGAAGTGAAACCCCTGGGACTATGGGCAATTCCAATCTTGGTGGGCAAGCTCATCGTGACAAGAAGAAATTTTTCATCCTTGGATTTGGTTTTCTTTAGGAACTCGAGAGCAGCTGTGGGATGCCACCCTTTATTTCAGTAAATACTTAGCTCTGATAAACAGTAGCCAACAAATTTAAATGTCCCCTGAAGGAAATTTTTAAAAAGCTAGTATGTCTTTTCTCCTCACAAGCCCTACCCTTGTAACAGAAATCCTTGGCCTGATAAAGAATAGCTACCTTTCTTAGGAAATTGTGGAATTTCCTGCAGTTTCCAAAACCGATCCAGACTTTGCTCATGTGTTTCTTTCTCATAAATCCCTTTCTGTCTCATTTCTTTTTTGTTATCTAGCTGGCGTGTCTTATTCTTCAAAACAGATCTCCAAACATTTATTACTCTTGCAATCACCTTCCTTAACCCCATTAGTCAGATTTAAATTGGTGTTCTCATGGCAACCTCTCCTAAGTAATCAGTGATGAAGCTGCATGACCTCCTGCTGGACTATGAGCTCACTGAGGCAGGGTCCGTGTTGTGTTCACCTTGTTTCCTCGGCCCCTGGCACGATGTTTGTTCCCTTGGTGGTGAAAAGGGATGGCCCTTGTAGCCCCCCTGAGCACTAAAGTAGCCTTGGCATTAGTTACTCCCAGTGGCCTCCATCCACTGACTAGAGAAAGACACTAGGTGTTTCTAGAAAGCAGTGGGATTTCAAATTACACAAGGATTTTGTCTTTGTGGAATCGAGAGGATCTTAAACTGAGAGTCATGGTGGTCTGTGCACATGGACTTCATTGGTCTGCGTGAAGGTGAAAGGTCTGTGATAAGGACCCGAGGTTCAGGGCTCGTCTCTGGGAACAGGAGTGGAAGTGGACAGGGGGCTGCTTTGTCTGAGTCTGGGGTGGGGGGCTGCTGGCAGAGGTGGGTGGCACTAGTTAGAGCAGTATGCCTTGAGGCCTGGGTCACACACACTGTGCTCTGGGACTAGATGACCATGATGATTCTAAGCCCTGGAGGGATGACAGTCCTCACACATTGTCCTGAAAGCCACCCTTGACCTGGTACTAAAGGGCCATCGATATATCGATAGTGATGCCCAGAGAACAGTGAAGAGGACTGATGTTCTTCATGTACTGGAGGTCAGCGGATGGTAGAACAGCAAAGTGATTCCCAGAGGACATGTGACAAAGCATGGACATCACTGAGCAGAAGGGCACCTTTTCATGGCCCCGTGTCGGGTGTCCCCTCAGGGCTCCGGGCTAAACTGTGGGCGAGACCTCACAGAAGACTGGAAGTCCTGCATTAGCAGCTGCGGTAACACTTTAGCTATGGTGGCCAAGGGGACTTCATTTCTACTACAGGCTGGTGAAACCTGGGTAAAATTCAAGTTGCAAATCATTATCCTAAGTCTCAAGTCTGTATTAGGACCCTGTGAGTTTTGTAGCTTCCTTTTGCGGTCCATGTCTCTCGGGTTACCGGTGAAATATCAAGGCAGCAGAAATGGGAGGGGTGCAAAATTTTGTCTTTATGATCTTGAACTGGAAGCCCCCACTACTGGTTCATTTACTCATTCACTGATTTGTAAAAAGGGCAAAACCCTTCTCCTGATCCCGTACAACCGCCCTTTTCTGTAACACTGCTCAACAGAAGCGCGCACAATGTCTTCACCCCCCTCTCATCCTTTAGTTCCGAATCTAGATAAAAGACCAGACTTTCATCCTATGGACTTCGGCTTCTTCTAGGGCCATTTGGTAAAAAAGATATTATCAAGATTACTTCACTAAAATGGCCATAGTGATGAAGGGTGCAGAGAGACCAGCAAGGAAAGGGAAGACAAAAAATCATGAGAATGTCCAGGGGATGGAGAATTGGCAAGGCTAAAGGAGAGAGGGTCTCAGTAGAGGAATGGTCCCCAAAGTCAGATGTACCAGAGTCGTGCTGGTAATGGGACACGAGAAGAGCATCGGGTTTGGCAATGACATTGTTGATCATAATGATAGCTTACATGTATTGGGCTTCTACTGTGCTATAGTATATTTTCTATATGCTATTTAATTGAACCTCTGCAAAATCTTAACAAGATAAAATTATCGGAGCCTCCACAGTGAGCATGGAAACAAGGATTCGAACCCAGATGTATTCTGTTTCAGGATCAAGTTTTGGCCACTCTGCTCTGCTGCTCCCTGCGCACCCCCCGCCCCCGACACCCCCTGGAAAATGGCAGAACCCAGAGCTGGTGAGGCGGTAGCAGGCCTTAAAGGGAAGCGCTAGAGCCCTCATAGCAGGTACAGAGAGAGTCCTCAAAGAATGAAGGGGTAGCTGCTCCATTCTTTTATCTTAAGAATAAATAATAACTAAACTAGATCTAACTTTGAAGGTGATGGTCAAGAAGTCAAGACAAGCTAAGCAGGAGGCACCAGCCAATGCCATCCGGCCTGTAAAAAATGGTAGGTGGGGGGAAGCGGGGTGGAGGGGGTGCATTCCAGCATTAGTTGTCACATTCTGGTAACCTTGCCTCATGGACCTGCTTCCAGACCCTGACAAACGAAGTGCTTTGCCCACAATCCTAAGCTAACAACAACTATAACACAGTAAAAACAACACCACCACAACAGCCTTACTTTGAGCAACTCTTAATGCCAGACTGCAGTCCTCACAGCAACTCACGACTGGCCTCTTCTCAGCCCCAAAGCTAACAATTTAGTTTGGGGACTGATATTGTCAGGATGTGAGATCCCACTTAAGCATCCTTAACTTGTTTTTCTAAGTACCAATCAATAGCAATAATGGCAAGAATAATAGAAAAGCATATTTGAGCAGCACTGTTTCACCGCATGGAATTACCTCCCACTGGAAATGCCTAGAAAAGGGCAGCAGGACCCAAATCTCAAGTAGCTGCTTTCTGGGTAAGATCTGGCTCTCTCCTCAAAAGAGAAAATGCATGGACTTGCTCTAGTTGCAAGAGAGAGAGAGGACTTGAATCTTTATTCTGCATTTAGTGGAAAGGCTGTGAACCTAAACTCTAAATATCCCTGCTCTTCATTTAAAAGCAACAAGATATTAGACAATTGATTTATTTTTAGCTTTTTCAAGACTTTATTTTTATTTATTTTTAGAGAGAGGGGAAGGGAAGGAGAAAGAGAGGGACAGAAACATCAATGTGTGGTTGCCTCTAGTGCCACCCCCAGGGGAACTGGCCTGTAACTCAGGCATGTGCCCTGACTGGGAATCAAACCAGCGATCCTTTGGTTCACGGGCTGGCACTCAATCCACTGAGCCACACCAGTCAGGGCTAGATAATTGATTTGCTCTCTCTCAGCCTTGGTTTCAAGTCCAAAATTGGATAATAATTCCTACTTCATAGAATTTCTATAAGGATTAGAGGATGAAATGCCCAGGCCTATTATTAGTATTGTTATCATCACTAATTATATGATTTTGGTCAAACATATTTGGTTTAAATTGGATTTTCTGTTCACTATAACCAAATGCCTATATAATATCCACATTTCCAAAACTGTTAATAGCTCTTATCTGGAGAGTTCAGAAGCAGCAAATACCGAGTTTCTCATAAATCTGGGACCTTTGACTAGTAACTAGCGTTTAACTTTATATACCCTCCTCTAGGAGTTCAGGGTAACAGTCCAAGAGGCACAAGAGCAGCCCACTCTGGCACTTTTACTCCTCGAAAATGCCTGTTCTGTTCCCTCGCCCAGCTTTGGTACTCACGGCTGGTGTCTGCATCTGAGAATCCCACCGTTATCCCCCATGGCCAGCTCTCCTCCGGTTTTGGATCTCAGCGCCTACCATCTGAAAACATCCTGTTTCTTTCTTCTCTTATTTGGTATCTTTTCGAGTACAAGCTCCACGAGGTTGAGGGCCTTCTCCTTCCTCTTCCTCATTTACCTTGGATGTTCAGGTGCTCATATAATCGGTCCTCAGTGAATATTAAATGAATGAAAGATAAAATGTCAGTGCTGGAGAGGAACTTACAGGTTTGATATAAAACTATTTTGTAGAAGGTAAAATTGAAACTCAGGTTAAATAATTGTGCAAAGTCAATTGCTATATGGCACAAGGAACCATGTTTGCTTGCTCAGCAATCCCCATGGTCATTGCTTTATTCAGCTTTGGCATACATGGCTAACTTACCAGCTGCATAAGTTTCTTCTCTGAGCTTTCAAATTTATTATGATATTATGCATAGTATTTCTAGATACTCTTTTCCAAAACAATCACTTTCTCATTATTCAAGCAGTATTCAAAAAGAATGCTAAGAAATTAAAAACCTCCCAAAATTCCATAACCTCTAGGCAGTAGCTACTAGCTTTTTGGTAAGCCTTCTTTTATTATTTTATTTATTTATTTATTTTTAGAAAAAGGGGAAGGGAGGGAGACAGAGAGGGAGAGAAAGAGCAATGTACTGTTGCCTGTCACATGGCCCTCACCGGGGACCTGGCCCACAACCCAGGCATGTGTCCTGACCAGGAATTGAACTGGCGACCCTTTGGTTCCCAGTCCGCGCTCAATCCACTGAGCCACACCGGCCAGGGCTGGTGAGCCTTCTTTTAGAAGCACATGCATATATGAGCATATTTTAAATTCTATATATTTACATAAAAATGATCTCAGGACACTAGGTGTTTTGTAACTTCCTTTCCCTTCAATAGTATGTCACAGAGGTACTTCTATGTCAATAAATATAGGTGTTGCCCTGGCCAGGTGGCTCAGTTGGTTGAGTGTCATCCCATACACCAAATGGTTGTGGGTTCAATTCCCAGTCAAACGCATACCTCGTTGCCGGTTCGATCCCTGGTGGGGGCACACATTCCCATGTCAACTGATTGATGTTTCTCTTTGACTTCGTTTCTGTCTCTCTCTCCCTTCCTCTCTTTGACATCAATACACATTTCCTCAGGTGAGGATTAAATAAATAAATAAAGTAGACATTATCTTTTTTTTTTAGTGTGTTTTCCACTGTATAGATGCTCCATAATTTATTTATGTAGTATTGTCTATGCTTTTTGCTGGGAACTGTTAGAGAACAATTAAGAACTCATTATCTCCTTTATTCCTAAACATCAACCTGACAAAGCACCATCCTATTAGACCCATTTTGTAGATGAGGTCACCGGAAACTTGAGGAATGTTATGACTTCCCTAGTGGGATATGGTAAGTGCAGAGTGGAGGGTCCAGCCCACATCCTCAGACTCTGTACCTGAGGCTCCTCACAATGGAAGTGGACGGTAAAACTCTGGTCTCTGCTGTGTCAGAAGCCTGCACAGCAGGGTTTGAAAGCAGGGGAAGCGTGAGGTCCACGGAGTGGAGAGGATGTTGGAGGAGGTTCCAGTGGACTTAGAAAGGGGACTACAATTTTCTCTGGAAGGAATCTTGAGCAGACAGAATACACAGTGTCAATGCAGACATAGACACGTGTTTGTGCAGGAGAGGTTCAAGTTTTGTTCTTACAGCGCCATGGTTTCTTTTCTTTGTAACTTTTACTGATGCGTAGACAATGCTTACAAAAAAAGGGAAAGGCTGGAGCAGGAGAAATTCCTTGAGTGGTAGTTTTAAGTATTTTTCACAAGTGATCGTTCAGAAAGGCTGAATCTCTGTCAGCCTGGGAGGGACGGTTTTAATTAGCAACAGAGGGAAGAATAAAAAGCATCATACAGATTTCTGGATGTTTAAATGGGTCACAGATTAAGAAAGGGGCAGCGTGCAGGGAGTTCTGACAGACACACAGAATCTTCACACCCGGCAGGCAGACACAGGGCCCTCCCGTTCCCTAAGAGGCAGGAGCCCATTCTGCATTGAGGGTCCTAAACATCAAACACGCCTGTCACTTGCGCATTTACAATCCCTAAAAGATTATGAACATTAAACTTGCGAATCGTGATGTGTCTTAAGTGACATCCCTAGAAGTGAGTAGCAGGACTGACTCTCAAAACAGAGAACGGGAACTCAGGCCAAAATGGGTAAGAGTTTCCGCTCTCTATCTGTAAATCTTTGCACTTACTTTGAGATAAATGTGTTCCAGAACCTTTTAGATTTATGCTGGGGGCAAATGAATCTCAAAACTTCTCTGTACAGTGTTTTCCAGGGAGGGGTGACGTCATTGCTTTCTCCTTCTGCCTTCTGTAGCCCTCTGCGCTGCTCCAATAACTCGCTTGGCAGCGAGGAACCATCCATCAGGCCCTTGACAAGCGGCCTGGAAAAGGTGACTCAGGCCTAAAGCCTCAAATGCCATTGTCTTCCCTCCATAGCGGAGAAAAACCCATAAATCACGGACTTAGGAAACATACCTGTTTCATCTGTCTTTATCATGGCCAAGTTGGCCGGAAAATAGGGATTTTGCCTCTTCCGTTAACAATGGTAAGTTGTCAGACGCGGGGTACAGTGGGAGGCAGTACCCACAGGGCTGTGATTCAGACAGACCAGACGTGGTTGTTGGCTGCATCTCCGTCCCGTTTGCTCCCCGAAATGCAAGCTGCCACGATGCCCAAGTCTACCAAGCAAACGGTCTGATGCTTCAAGGAAGCCAATCCACTGAGCCGCCATGGCTCGTTGCTTCTACCCCTCATGTGGTGGTGGGGAGGAGGAGTTATTGTTCAGCTCAAGATATTTGAGGACATTATAAAATAAGGTAGAGATGTCTAACTAAACAAAGTCCTTCTTTAATTTGCTGATTTATCTATCAACAGTTGCTGACACCTGCTGTGTACCAGACACTTGATTAGTTCTAGGCACGTAGAGACCTATATGCAGATACACTGAACCAAAGGAAAATTCAACTTAGCAAGGAAGGCAGAACTGGGGACAAAACGATGACCATAAATTTGCAGAGAGGGCTGTAGCAACCGGGGAGGAGAGAGCTCATTTTACCGAGGAGCTGGGGGAAGATTGACCAAAGGGAAAGATTTAATATTGATAGGTAAGTAGCAGTTTTCCAGAGAGAGAAGGAAAAGGTCATTCTGGGCATCTTGAGTTGAATATATGTCTCTGCTTTTATTATCTGTGTTTATTTATTTTATTATTTTTACTTTGAGGTAGTAAAGGGACCTAGATATGTCATCATTCTTTCTTTCAGTTCCCCTTTGTCATTTTAATTCATTTTACTAATTCCCCCAAATATAACCAAATTCTCCCTCAAATTTTCCTTTCTTCAATGACACCCACTATAATGTTTTAAATATATATGTACACACATATATATATATATCTTAGATATGTATGGCTATTTGTATGGATATATGGAAAATATGTGGAGTACATTTGTGTGTATAAATGTTTTAAATTGCATAAAACATAGCGCTGTAGCATATTTTCTCTTTCTAACTTATTTTAGGAAAACAGTTTGATTTTTTAAAGCTACATTAAAAGTAAGATATGCAAAGATCATTTAAAGTGGATGAAGACCCATGCTGTGGAATGTATTATCTTTCATTGCTGTACAGAATTGGACTGTATGAATCTGCCAGAGTTTCTTGAATCCATTGTGCGTTGATGGACCATGAGGTCGTTCCCATTTTTTGCTTATAACGACCAGTGCTGCTTCAACTCTTCTCGAATGTGACTGTGGGCGCTAATGCCTAAGCATGAGTTACAGCTGCCACTTGTTTTCTCCATCACAGATACCGCATTATTTCTAATTTTATCTCTCTGGCTTTATTTGCATTTCCCTGATGACTAACAAAGTTGAGCCCCTTCAGGCAATTTAACTCCCACTAGGAAAAAAAAAAAAGAAATCTAATTTTTTAGATAATCTGACTGGGTCACCTATTTCTAAGTACATGAACAATTTCCACTACATTTGCTTTCTTGTGATACTGAAAACTTCCAGATTCCTGTATCTTTCCTAAAAATCCTTAGGAACCTGGAGAAGCCATTCTTCTGTTTGCATAATCTTTTTTCTATTTTCCACTCTTTCTTCTTTCTTCTCCGGACTTACTTTGCCCTGATTCCATATCACATAGTCCCAAAAGTTTGGGGTTAGAAGTGATCTCAGAAAGGTAATCAGTCCATGAGGAAACTGAGTGGATGATTCGTCTTTCTCCAAGGTCATCCAACCCTCTAACCCCAGTTATTCCACTACATGAAAATCCTGCCTTTTTAAAAAAAAACATTCTCTTCTTAGTAGCCAGCCTTGAACTCCTCAACCACATAGGCTTCTTCTTCTTTTTTTTTAAACATTGATTTTCTTTTTCTTAAAGATTTTATTTATTTATTTTTTTAGGCAGGGGAAGGGAAAGAGAAAGGGAAGGAGAGAAGCATCAATGTGTGGTTGCCTCTTACGCGCTCCCTACTGGAGACCTGGCCCACAACCCAGGCACATGCCCTGACTGGGAATCCAATCAGTGACCTTTTGGTTTGCAGGCTGGCACTCAGTCCACTGAGCCACACCAGCCAGGGCCCACCTAGGCTTCTATTATAGGAAGTAAAGGAAAGAAGGACCATGAACCTAAGTATCTATCTAGAAATGGAAAGTTAAGAATTAAGAAAGACTGCTTTTTGGGGGTTTTTGGAGAATATTTTTTAAAATTACATATGCTTCTTGCTACATGAAATTTCCACTTAGAGGCTACATTGTTATTTCCTTATATGTTGTCCATGCACATTCTTCATGGGATGTGCTCAGCCACTCAAATTACATTTGGGGGGAGATGTAAATGATTGGCTGGATCATTCTTAATTGTTATGATATATAACAAAGGAATTAAAAGAGAAATTAGAATACAGAAACAAACTTTCAAAGGAAAATTTAAAATTGAAGTTATTTTTGTTGAGCATCCTTTTAATGTGGACCAAGTCACAATCCCCAAATTCGGGAAATCAGGCTAATTATAAAATGATTACTGACCATGGACAATGAATGATAAACCTTGAAAATCAAAGTGGATTTCATCACAGCATCTAAGGGAAAGGCACTAAAACCTCCTGCACTTCCTCAGCACATCGGGGCCTGCCAGGAAGTTTGCCTGGGGGTATTGTGGTAAGGAGAGTCAAGTGGCCACTCCTCTTTTCTAGAAAGAAAACCATTAGAAAGAGGATCATTGTGAAAAATTGATGTCAGAAAAGCACTCTCACACAAAGAACATTACAGTTGTGGAAAATGATGTGCAATGTGAAAAAAGCATTTTATATTTGAGGATTGTTTGACTAAAGTCACAGATGAGTCTACCTAAAGAAAAAGCAGGTGCCTCAGAAAAGAGGGATAATTGATAAACCTCACTCATTGGAAATGATAATAGATTAGTAGCGTGAAACTAACATGCACTAAGAGATACCTCTATTGTATAAACAGCCATGTGACCATCAGTAACAATGGTAGCAACTTTCTATAGTTTTTCCAGAATGTTCTAATGTGATTCCTTAATGCCTTTCTTTTTTTCAATACTACTCTCTCTGATGAATGGCTTCCATTCAATATTCTCCCACCTTTTATAGGCATTTTTCTAAATTATTTTTTCCGCCAAAAGTATTAGATTTCCCCATTAGAAACACATGTCTACTATTACTTAACCCTTTCAACAGAACACTGATAGTGTAACAATATCTCATATTACAATTCTCCATCCTAAACCACACAAAATATGGATTAGCCAAACCTTATTTTCTATAGGTGGCCATCTCTGAACCGGACCTAATCACTGACAATGGGTGCACTATATTTTGACCTATTTCTTGGTTCCATTCTTCTACGTGTTGTTACAACCTCCCCACAACTTCCTAGTATGGTTTAAAAGTGCTGTGCCATTTCTTCTAATTTAAAATTTTGTTGATTCTTAGCCTAGTTGGGCATTGAATGGCTCATTTCCTTATTTCCATTTTATTTGAATGCGCTCCGGACTGTAATGAGTAAACTCTGACTGGGATCATTACAAACAGTCCAGACTGCTAGGCAGGAACCGAAACCAGTGATTTAGTCAGTGACTCACTGGTTTCTCTACTCCTAATCTCATGCCATTTCTGTTATCAGCACTGCCGCACTCTAATCCCCACATTTGCAATGTTCCTTCCATCAGCCGTCACTCTTACTTTTCATTGGTTATCAGATCTGGGCTGACCCATGCAAAGAATATCACTCTAGGTAGATGATGCAGGCGTGTTGCATTCTGCAGATGTGTCCAGGCACACGAACCTATCACATTTCCCTGGTAATCATACTCCAATCCAGGATGCATCTCAACTTAGCCCCTCTTTTCTTTTTGGGACTGTTTTTTTATTTACCCTGATTCCACATCACACAGTCCCAGACTACATGTAATATCATATAACAGATTTGGTTCCCTACAGGTTGACATGAGATCCCTCAGTACTGTCAACCTCTGTCTTAGCTGAGGCTCCTACTGCACTGACTATCGTGGCCTGTCCATGTACAGTGGTCTGCGCCATACCATCTCAATCACGGGACACAGTCGTCCAGGGTCAAATGCACTACCCAACTTCAACAAGCATGAACTGAGTGCTGATTATGCGCCAGCCACTGTTTTAAGTAGTTTTATGTGCATTATCTCCCTTAAATCTGGGAGATAATACTACACTTTGCAGATGAGGAACCTGTGGCCCAGAAAGGTGACACATCTTGCTCAAGAGCACAGAGCTATGAAGTGAAGGCATTCTGATTACAGAATCATACTCTTGTATGCTGTCCTGTCACCAAATTGAGCACCCTACTAGGATTCAAAATGCAAGTGGGCAACTCAGAAGTATTCTTGTGACTTAAGTACCTTGTCTTTTATTTACAGGCACATATAGTTAGAGCCTATGGTATAGATCAGTTCAAGCAAATGGAGGAACAGATGCTCTGAACATAAACAGTGTTCTTATTGAAAGCTCTTGCATTGTCTTCATGGCTGGACATCTGGTTTTGTAGCCTTTATGTGTGTTCTTACACACATTCATGTTTAGGTTCAGATGGAACTTAAACTAAGGATATAGTAATGCTGTTGCCTACCAGGAAACTGTTATTTGTAAATGCATTACTGAAGTTTCCTTCAATAATTCTATTTGAAGGATAAATGTGTTATCTTGGGCAAGGTTTTGCATTTCAGGATTACTACAATTGAGGGCCAGGTGGAGCCTAGTTCAAAAGTATGAAATATTAGCATGTAACGGATTAAAAAAAATTCAAAATGTAAGCATTAATTTGCAGCTACTTTAAATTTACATCAATTTCTAACTTCAGTTGGAACATAAACATTCATGTCTATTAGATATTATTTGAAGTAACTTAAAAGAAATTAAATCTACATTATTGAAAAGGGAGCATTCATATAGTTCCCTAATTGTGTTCCATTAGGATAGAATTTTAATTTTTAGCAAATTAATTCTGTTAGCTTTGATGTTTAAGACAGAGAAGTGGAAAGAATCGAAACACTTAGCATTTAATTTTTTTCAGAAGACCATTAGCAAACCCACATATCCTTCCTGTGATGTAGCCGAGTATTATTTTCCTCCCCATGCTTCCCCAGGGGAGATGAATCAGGAAGACATTATGTTCCACTAAAGTCACAGAAAACAGAAAATTCAGCTGCTCTGACTTTGTTGTGCAGAGGCAATGGTTAAAAAAAAAGGGAAAAAGTTGAATTCAGGAAAAAGAAAACCCACAAAAACATAGCACTTTGCCAAATAGCATTTTAATACCCAGTAACTAATATATGAAACATCAAAAAAAAAATCCCCATTGTTTACTTTTATAACGTGTCCCAGCAACTTAATGGCTCATATAGTTATAGAGTAGACAGCATCCCATAGGGCCACTCCTGAATCTCTGGAATAATGAAAGTCTGGGCATAAGGCTGCAATTATGCTGTTAGTCACTATCTAGTGCTAGGCATTATAAGTATCTTCCATGCATTATCTTATTTGATACTCTCAGCAACCCAGGAGACAATTGCTCTTATTACTTCCACGTAATAGATGAGGAGACCCAAGTTTAAAGAGGTGAAGTAAATTATCCAGAGCCACTGAGTGGACCAGTTAGATTTTATTCTGTAACAAACCACACCCAACCAATGCTCAGGAGAGCGATCGCTCTTCCTCTTTGAAGTTGGCAGGTAAGCAGTTGGGGTGAGGTTGGCTTGAGAGTGTTTGCTCACCTCACTCACATGACCGAGGTCACCTGCCAGCTCTTGTAGACTCTTACCCAACAATAGGCTATTGAGCTGTGTGCATGGTGGTCACAGTGTTCCCAGCACCCAAAGAGAGGACAAGGCACAACGTTCGAGTGCTTGACAAGCTCCTACTTGTGTCACAAAGCAAGTCACGTGGCAAAGCCAGGTGCAGTGGATAAGCTTGATTGGAGAAGCTGCAATTCACATAATGAAGGGCACGAGAAAGATCTGGGCTGCTTTTTGAAGAACACAGAAAGTAACGGCCAGAGCCAGGCTTGGAACACTGATTTCAAAGCCCGTGTCCCCGATACTGACCCTATAGTGCCTCCCCAAAATGGATCCCTATAGTTTTCAAGAATGCTGTCCCATTTTTTTTTTTTTTGGAGAGATCTTTGCCGCCTCGTTATTTTATAAGCTCCTGCTGTCCTCCAGCTCCCAACAAAAATTAGTTCTCTCTGTGTATTGCTGTTGTGTGCATTCATCTGCCAAAACATTTATCCCATTATAATGAAGCATGTATCATAATGCAGTTTTCACTCTCTAGATTAGGCAGGGATTATGTCTAATCATTATCTATAGCCCTGATGGTTGGCCCAGTCTTTGGTACAGGGTTTGCGCTCAAAAACGACTTGCTGAAGAAAGTTGTGATCATTTCCCCGCTTCTAATAAACTGTTCCAGTCGTATGGACAATGCCATTGAATAGTTAGTGATGCTTACTATCGCCTTCAGTTAAACATCAAATCCTTCGCAAAAAGCAACAGTAAACATTTTCTTTTTGATTCCCAAATTCTAGAAAAGTACTCTATTTTTTTTTTTGTTATTTTAGGTAGGTCCTATAATGGCAGCATTAATAAAAAATTTAAATTAGAGGCACAGAGCAAGTAAGAACTTTAGAACCAACTTCACATCCAGTTTTGAAACATCAAGGATGGGGTGCAGCTGGGTTCCCCAGACTGTCTGCACTTTTGAAGGAGGGAACTTTCTGCACCCCCCAGAGAAATAGGTTCTGGGGAGCAGCAGCCTCCTCCTTCCTTCCTGGACATGCAGCAGTGCTGATGTGAATCCTGCCTGGTGGGCCCTATGTCTGCATTTAGAACCATTGCTTTACCTGAGTTCTTCTTCGGTAGCCGATGTAGGCTTCTGGATGCCTCCATGGTCATTTTGGGTCTTTTCTCCCCCCCAAACATGGTGAACTCCTCCACATCTCTCTGGGCATTACTCCTCATCTGTAGCTACTGTTTGAATCATCCTTGCACACGCCACATGCACGCATAGGCAACTAGGTGAGGGTACCGGCAAGCACGAGGGGATGGGAAGTTGGTGCCATTCACACAGGTGCAAGAGTGAATGAAACCTAAGTAAAAATATCCATAGATCACAGACTTAACTTTTTCTTTAATGTTCCCAGTACCACCAAAAAGCTGGTGCGAGGCTCACCCATCTATTTTTCCCAGATTAAATGCAACGATATTTTATACTGAACTGTTACGTGCAAAGCACTTGTATAAATTCTGCACTTACCAGGTCCAGCTAGGAGACCTGGTTTCCTCATTTGTACCTTATGGTTCATGGTACTGTGGGGAAGATTAGCCTGCTCCATGAATGTGAAGTACTCAGCACAGTGCCTAGCCTGCGGCAAGCGCTCAATAAATGAACTGCTGTTACTACCATTATTAGTCTTGCTCAGGGCGCCGATATTCCCTGATGGAAATCCCAATGCTTAGCTTAACATTCTGTATCTTATTACTTTTAAATTAAAGCTATTTTAATATGAAAAACAGATTAAAATACACAGAAATAAAAGGGAATAACCCATATTTCTACTACCACTAGCAAATACAATTATGTTCATTTTTCCATGTTCCCTTCCAGTCCTTATCCATATACCTAGGTAGTTTCTTTCCTAGTTGCAATCATTGTCAAGAAAACTAATTTTGTGTATATTTTTAAACTTTCTACTTAGCATTATGCCTTGAAAAATATTTCAGTCATCGGAATTTTATTTATTTAAAAATTTTAATTGTTTTTTTCCATTACCATTTAACTCCCTTATGGCCTCCCCACCCTGCAATCACCACACTGTTGTCCATGTCTGTGAGTCTTTTTTCCTTTTTGCTTGATCCCTCCACCCCCTCTCTCCGCCTGCCTCCAATAGCTGTCATCCTGAATTTTAAAGTTTCAAGTAACAAGAGTAAGATAGGATACTGGTGTTATCTTCTGCAGTAAGTTACATAGTTCCTTATGTTTACATAATGGTTTACAATTTTTCATACATGTATTTTTGTTTAACACAGTAATCTTGGAAGATTATAAGGATGAAATACTAATTATTATAAATAACACTTTTGAGTTCTTACTATATTGTCAAGCTTGTTCCCACCATTATTTTCTCTATTTGACTCTCTTGGAAACCAAGTGTCTTACACAATCTCACAAATCCAGTAAAATGCTGAAATAAGTCTAAAAATCCAGATCTTCCAGCTGTTTCTCCAGTTTCTTTTCTACTTTATTACCCTCTTCCAGAAAACCACGATTGGGTTCTCGTCCCTTTGCGGCATACATTTTCCCTGGGCACGTGTGTGCTGCCATGAAATTTTCTGATTCATTGATTCATGTGCATGCTTTAAAGCTTGCTTTGGCCACATGTCTTGGGCACAACCTGTTATGTTGGCAGGATCAGCTGGTATAACCTGTTGGCATTTATTGTCGGCATTTATTGTCTTGAATCTTCCATATAAGCTTGACTCGGGTGATTAAACCAAGAGCAGGAAAGATGAGCATGTAAGCAGGAAATCCAAAAGGAATCTTCTACCCTTAACTTTATAGATGAATGCTTTTTCTATGGGTGCCATTTCTTTAAGTACATATTTCTTTTTCCTAGAGCACACGAAGTCCAAGTATTGCGACATTAAATGTTTGTTTTTCACAGGCAGTCATTTCCTCTGGCATTATTAAAACCTCACAAATCAGAGCATTTGCCACTCTTGATTAAAAGATTCTAGAAAGGGAATAGAGTTGAGCTGGCTATTCCCATAAAGCCAAGATAATTGGCATGGCATGGCAAATGTTATGTGGCAAATCTTTCTACTGCCTCAGGTCTGTTTCCTTTTTGGTCAAATCAGGAACTTCAGCTGAGATGTTCTTTACTATTCTACCTATATCCTTTCTCTGCTCTGATTCTTTTCCTGTTTCCTGATGTACCTACCTACCTACATCTACCTACTTCGTTAATGGTGTAGTTGAAATTTTAAAAATTCCATAAGTATCATCACGAAGATATTTCCATGTGAACATCCTAAGTATTCATTTCCTTATTAATATAACTACATTAAAGTACTATTGGAGTTTTTAAAACTCCTTCTGTGTGGGTGCCTGAATTGTGTTAATTATTCACCGAACACATAAATATTAGCATTGCTAAAATGATAAACACCGATAACTAATGCCTACAGGAAGACATATAAAATAGCATAAATGCAAAAAGTAGACAAAGCTTCTAAAACTGAAACCAAAATGCTGACAAGTATTGTCCTTAACTCCTATTTTATGACCCTTGGAGACTGGCAATTTTGGAATTTATCTTTTGTTTGTATGACCAGGAGATTAAGAGTGATTGTACTATTAAATTCATCAGACTTTTTAAGCTTATGAATTTGAAAAAAATACACGTGGAATGACACATTTTTAGGTACGAATGCTCTTAATATTGCTAATAAGCAATTATTCTATGTTTCAAAACTGTTAGTTTTTATATATTCCTTGTCTCTGAACTCACCAAAAGTTCTGCAGTCCAGGTACTAGGAATTCCATTCTAAAGTTTAGAAAGTTGAGATTTAGTGAGTGACTGAAATATCGTCCTCAGAGTCGATATCAAAGAGTAATTGTTTTCCACTACTAATTAGTATATAGAAAACAACCACTTGCTTAATTAACTGGTCATATTTTATTTTCTTGGGTATATTTTTCATGTTTTCCTCTCTCCCTCCTTCTTTCCCTCCCTCCCTGTCTCCTTGCTTCCCTCCTTCCATCTGTCCTTCTTATCTGCATAAATACAAATAAGATATATAACAAATTGATATTATAAATAAACATTGATTACAAACGCACATGTACAAATGTTTCAGTTAAAAGTAGAACACCATCAACACATTCACTGTCTTTCCCTTAACCCACAGTTATGGCTTCACCAGGAGCTTCCTAGGACCAATGAACAGAGAAGACAAATGACGGTGTCTTATTCCATTTGGGATGCTATAACAATGCCTCAGACTGAGTCACTTTAAAACAACAGAAATTTACTCTGCACGGTTCTGGAGGTGCAGTCCCCGTGTTGGGATATATTTTCTAGATAAGAGGAAATACCGTATGTGTTGGGGCAAAAGAGGAGAGCGAATGTTTGTGTCAGACTATTTTGCATTTGCCTCTCAAACTCCACTGCCCACCTCTCTTTTGGACTTCCCACCTGCTTAGGGAGGCTGACCTACATAGACTCCACCAATGATCTCTCATCTAGGGTTGTCTGACAAAACGCAGAGTGCAGAGTTACAATTCGAATGTCAGAAAAATAATGAATACATTTATAGTGTATGTCCTATGAAATATTTGGGATTTACTTATACTAAACATTTATTTATTATCTGAAATTAGAATTTACCTATGTGTCTCACATTTTTAATTTGCTTAATCTGGCTACCCTACTTTCATCCCATCTGGATTCTGGCTGAGACCACCACCAGGAACTCCAGTAGGAATCTGTTGGGAGATACAGGAGGGAGTTCAAAATATTTCCTTTCCTGCCTCCCTTTGCGCGAGGTCACCTCGGGCTGACTTTTTCGCTTGACTGAATCTTTGCAAAGAAACTTGTTTAATGAATCTCTCTTGCCAGGTTCCTGGTACGGGTCCTTCCCCTTGACTTTGACCCTGTAGAGGCCGAGGGGTGAAAACAGCTCTACTGTTGTTACCAGCCCTGTGTTACTGTACTATCCTGGTGACCACCTCCAGTCTCATTACAGCTTTGTAAATAGTCTCTTTGTAAATTAACCCTCCTTAAATTATCCTACTAAAGGAGTACTAACAGGCCCTAAGTCAAAGCACTTCCAAAAAACTGACTCTGTGCCAAGGGAAAGAGGAATGAAATTTAATCTCACAATTTCATATTTAGTCCAACAGCATTCTCTCTCTTTGGATCTGTTTGAGTCCCTGATGGGTTTAGGCACGAGAACTTATGGAACTGATGATCTAATACAGACATTGAATGGAAAGGAAACCAACTTCATTTCATCACTATTTTATATACATTTGCTCAAATAATTCTCCTAGTGATTCAATGAAGAAGGTACTCTGACATCCACAGACCAAGGAAGTGAGGTTCAGAAAGGTTAATTGGAAATTTTAAGCATCTTTCCCAAAGTCTTACCACCAGAGGACACCAGAACCCTAGTACTAACAAGGCTCACTTGCCAGGCACTAGTCTAGCCAAGATTTATTGAGCACATACTATTGTATCAGCCAGGCATTGTTCTCAGAAGTTTACATATATTTACTAATTTATTCCCCCCTAAAGTCCCAAGATAAGTGCACATAATATCGTTTTATAGCTGTAGAAATTTAGCACAGAGAAGAGTAATTTTCCCAAGTAGTAACACAGGAAGTGGTAGGGCCAGGGTTCAAGTCCATTCAAATGAACTCCAGAGATCCCAGGCTTACCCATCATGATGCAGGGTCACGTCTTGCCCCAGGCGAGGACTGCTCTTGAACTTGGGTGTCAACCCAGATGAGATAAGCCAATTGATGTGGCCACCTGGAGCAGTCTGCGTGGGGCTGGGAAGCCTGCAATACGGTTGCTCTGAGAGTTTGTCCTCACAGGGGATGGGTGTTCTCTGGGTCTGGAGGGAGCAGCAGCCGCCGAGGTCCTCACTTTCCATCAGAACCTTGCACAGAACAGGCCATGGCCTCCAGCTCACCCAGAAAGACCTTATGCTCTAAGTTTATTTTTCAGAATTTAGGTAGAGCAGATTTTGTACCTTCTCTCTACCCCTGAAAGCCACCGAGATATGGAAATGTTGAATTTTCCTCTTAACCTCAACTACCCTCGTTCTAACCTAAAGAGAGCATTTTATTTCTAGTGATATGAGACAGTTCATTTAAGGAAAGTAGTAAGAGCAGAGACAAAGAGACAGATGTAAGAGGGAGGGGTACAGGAAAATTTTAAAATTAATAGTATTGTTGTTTTCAGATGGCGTAGTTGTCTACCCAAAAAGCACATGGGAACTAATGTAAAGACTGTTGAAACTCATCAGAGAGTGCAGTTGGTGGTTGGTTAGGAAATTAAAGTGGAAATGGCAATAGCTTTCCTCTCTACCTGTAATCAATGAGAAATAAAATGTGAACAAGGCCTCATTCAAACAACAGGAATACATTTTTAGAATCGTAAGGAATAGACTTTATAAAGCTATGCAGAACTGCCCTGGCTGGTGTGGCTCAGTGGACTGAGTGCCGGCCTGGGAACCGAAAGGTTGCTGTTTGATTCCCGGTCAGGGCGCATGCCTGGGCTGTGGGTCAGGTCCCGGATTGGGGACGTGCAAGAGGCAAGGCAACCGATCAATGTGTCTCTCACACATCGCTGTTTCTCTCCCTCTTTTTCTCCCTCCCTTCCCCTCTCTAAAAATGAGTAAATAAAATCTTTAAAATTATGCAGAACATATATATTTATTTCATTTAATATATTTAACGTATATATATTAAATGAAATAAAACAAAAACAATAACAACAAAAGCTGCTACATGCCTGGTGCACACACTGGGCTCTTAGTCTGTAATTGTTGAACCAGTGAATGGTGGGCCAAACTTGAGATTTTAATAGATGGTGAGAGGTATCTTATTTCTGGATGGGAAGACATATTACCAAATAGATGTTGAGCGTCACTAAGATAATTATCAATTTTATTTCTATTCACTCAAGATTTGGGCAAGTTTGAACTCGGACAATTCAATTAACTCTCCTGAGTTTTCATTTCCTCCTCTTTAGAATTTGTCATTTCCTCCTCTTTAGAATGTAAGTCAACTCGGCTAAATAATAAATCACCTTTGAAAGGCATGTTTATAATGTGACAGGTTATACACAAGCCCTTTGGTAACAGAAGTCAGACCTGTCAGCAGAGTCACGCTACTGAAAGGGTCGCTTGCACAAGGTCAACGCTGACAGCTTAGTATTGAACGATGGGGACTCGGGGACTTCTTGGGCATGGCAGTGAGGTTCCACCGCTTAGGAGACAACTGTGATGCCAGGTGTCAGGCTCAGGCTCTCTGACATTGCTCAGAATGACCTGAATATGACAGGCCACCTAGTTGGAGGACTGCCTCCCAGATCTTTGTGCTCCGATGTAAGTGCTCTTTCAGCTTCGACAGTGACAACTACAGCATGCTCTCTAGCTGACTTGCTACCCCATACACGTTAAAAGGTGTTTAACAGAATACTTAGGGGAGTATAACTATGTGGGCATATATTTTTCATCTTAAAATAGGAGAAAAATGGACAGAAGAATTTGATAGCCTGGTGCAGAGATTCCAACTGGGGTTTACATGGTACCTAAACTATGTGAGCCCCACCCCCCACCTTCTGTCCTAATTCCTGGCCCAAGATTTGAGTTGGCTGTGGTGAGCACTCCCTTGCAATCTGTTGTGAAAAAGCAGCCACCCCTGAAAACAAAACTGGAGCACATCAAATGCAGGAGCATTCCAAATTAGTCCTGAAGCTCAGAGCTGATAATATAAATTGCCTTGGTGGGACCACCTAAAGGGAGCTTTCTTTGGAAAGTCTATTTTTAGACCCAGCAAAGACCCAGCAAAAAGACTGCTCCTGCTTGACAAATGATGGAATGCGTGCGCCCTGGAGTGGGCTTTTCTTCCCTCTCCTCCAGTGCTGTGCTCGTGACAATTAAGGTAGAGCCTAAGGACTAAAGGACGCCAGGAAAAGGCTGTACAGCCTCATGTCTTTCATGCTTGCGATCCCCATTTTTCTTCATTTTGCTGGCAGATTTCTCTATTTTAAGGGATTGGAAAGGAGTGGGGACCTTGTTAGCAGATGCACCTTCTAAGCACAGCACATCCATCCCCTGGCATTTATCTGCACAGCAGCTGCCCCCTCCTGTGCCTCACCTGCTTTCCTCTCCAGCAGGTGAAGGACAATTGCTTTCCTCTTTCAGTAGCTGAGTTTCTCCACTCCCTAACTCTTCCAATTACTACCTCTCCTCCCACCTTCTCTCCCCATAAAAGGAAAGAAAGGAAGAAAAAGAAAATAATGTAGGACACCATCTCTTGTTTGGACTGTTAAAATCAACTCCCAGATGGTTTTTCTTTCTATTCTTCTGCAAACTGCTCAGGGGATATTTCCAAAACAAACTGATCATGAGTCCCTTGTAAGTTTATGGGCTCCTCAAAGGAAGCGATCGTCTTTGTGACCTTGGCTCTGGACCCAGTCCCTGGCACACAGTAGATGCAGAACAAATGTTTGCCTAATTGGGCTAGAACCTAAGGTCTGTCATTCATTAAACTGCATGACAAAGCTTTCACTTAGGAGTAAGTGGAATTCTGTGTGTGAGTACCCTCCTCATTCCCCCAAATTTCCACAGGCTGTATAACTTTGCAGTTAGTTCCTAAAACACTTTGTTCTACAAATATTTCCCTGGCAAGGAGTTTAATTACATATCAAGGCTTAAAACAAGTGGAAAGAAGCAAGCCGTGAAACCGTTGAGTTCTGTGTAATAGCTTGTCACCAACCTGTGAAAGATGCTCTGCGAAACAGCTCATTCGTCAAAGGTGTGCCTTGAAAAGCTGTTCTTACATTGTTGATATCAGACATTTTATGACAAATAAAACAGCTGTTTTGCAGAGTTCAATACAATATTTACTGAGAACCTACTACATGCCAGGCTTGCAACGAATATAGTGGGGCATAGGTAGACTCTGCCCCTGCCTTTATATATCTCACATATCTCATGTGCATTGGGCTTTGTGATGGAGAAATGTCAGGAGCTATGGAAATATATAATGGAGCGGCAGAGAAGGGAGCCTTGTGGCAGAATCTGCTACCTTTTTGACAAAGCCCAAATTCTCCTCTTTCTCCTGAGAATGTAGCTACAGTATATTTCCCGGTCTCCCTTGCAGGTGGGCATGGCCATATGACTGATACCTAGACAATGGAATGTGAGATGTGATATGTGCCAATTTCAGGTTTGGCCATAAAATCTCCCATGTGTGCTCTTCCCTTCTCATACCAGCTGACCAAGAAGGACATAATCACGGTCATCTTGCAAGCAACGTGTTGAAGATGTTGGAGACCACATCAGTCTCTGTCCTTGAATTATCCTGCCTTGGATGGCTACACAAGTGAGACACGCACTTCTATTCTGTCTGAGTCACTTTTGTGTTGCAACCTACTTGTTAGAGCAGCTGGCTTCCCCCGAACTAATGCAAGGGATTACTTAGTTTAAGGTCAGAGGAGGCCTGGTGGGGGCAACATTTGCACTGAGACCTGAAATATGAGTTAAAATGATCAAGGCCATGTTTGAAAGGGAAAGTTCGCAGAGTACAGGAACACATAGAGAGGGAAGCCGAGGCCTATAGGATCTTTTAGTCACGTTGAGGATCCGATTGAATAAGGTTTGAGGATCTTTTATAAAACATATATGAAAGAAAATACATGAAAAATAAAAGAATATGTGTCTTTTTTTCTGGCAGAAATCAGGGATTTCTTGAAGAATTAGAACCAGAGGAGTGACCTCATTACGGAGAGCAATATGTAAACATTTTCGGGGAAGCTTACATGCAACCTTTCCCTGAGTTGCTGAGATCCTTTACATTGGCCTTTGCACATACTTTCCTAACCCTGGAAAATACAAGTGCTTGTGAAAATTAAACACAATTTACTTTCTCCTCCTGTGCCACATCCTCCTCTCTCATACTTTGCAGCTTGGGATTTGTGATATTTGAGAGCAAAAAACAAGGCAGAGAAGCCTTTAGAGTAGGAGTTACCTCTCCAGACAGAGTAGCATACCTAAGAAGGCAGAGGTGTGAAGACTGTTTTTGCTGTCTCTTTTATAGTCTTCTCCATAGAACATACTCCCCCCCCTTAAATGCCTAGTATAGGGAGACATTATTTATTTATTCCTTTTTTCATCTATTTATTTAGCAAATATTTGGTGGGTGCCTACTATGTGCCAAGAACTGTTTTAGGCTCTAGACATGATGTAACAATGAATGTGACCTGAAAATTTTATGCTTTGTGAATCTTATATTCTAGTGTGTGAGATGAACAATAAAAAAAAAGGTAATTATACAAGTCAAATATTGTGGAGAAGCATAAAACTATGAAACAACCCAAGGACTGCTTTTTTATGTAGATTTGCCAGAGAAGATTTTTCTGTGGAAATAACATTTGACTCAGGACCAGAATGTAAGGAGAAAGGAAGCCCTTATAATGTCTAGAGGGAAGGTCTTCCAGCGAGAGGGAGAAGCAAGAGTGAAATTCCCTGGGATGGGCATGTGTTTGACATACAATGATTAAAGAAGTAAAGACCCTGGCCAGTGTGGCTTAGTTGGTTGGGTGTCATCCAGCAAACTGAAAAGTCACGGGTTTGATCTCCAGGCAGGGCACATGCCTAAGCCGTGGGTTCATCCTTTGTTGGGGTGTGTATGAAAGGCAACCAATTGATGTTTCTCTCTCACATTGATGTTTCTCTCCCTGTCTTTCTCCCTCTCTTCCCCTCTCTCTAAAATCAGTAAGCATGTCCTCAGGTGAGGATTAAAGAAAAGTAAAGGAAAGTATGATGATAATGTCCCATTGAATAGAAAATATCAATAACAAGATAGAAATCATATTAAAGAACAAATGGAATTTCTTGAGTTAAAAAGTAGAATATATAAAGTAAAAAATTTACTAGAAGGGCTTAATTGGAGTTTAAACTGGCAGAAGGAAGAATTAGCAGATTTCAAGGTAGAGCAATAGAAATAATGTAATCTGAAGAAAGAGAAAAGAAATAATGAAGAATAATGAACAGAGCCTCAGAGAAATGTTGGAGTGTTAAATGTGTCAACATTCATTTAATAAAAATAACAGAAATAGAGGAGAGAGAGGAAGGAGCAAAAAAAAAAAATGAAGAAATAATGGATGAAAACATTCCAGATTTATTGACAAACACTAACCTACATATCCAGAAAGCTTAATAAAGTTCAAGTAGAATTAATGTACAAAGAGGTCCCCAAATAAACACATCGTACTAAAATGCTGAAAGCCAAAGACAAGGAGAAAATCTGGAAAAACAGCAGGAGAAAAAAATTAATCGTTAATTAGGGAACCCCAGTAAGATTAACATCTTATTTCTCAGCACAAATAATGGAGGCTAGAAGGCAGTGGAATATCATATTTGAAGAGCTGGGGAAAAAAACTGTCCATCAAGAATCCTATAAATCCAGCAAAGCTATTTTTGAAAAAGAGAGGTGAAGTAAAGACATTTTTAGATAAACACAAACTGAGAGAATTTGTTTACTAGCCAATTCATCTTACAAGAAGTACTGAAGAACATTCTGATTGAAAGCAAGTGATTCCAGATGGTACTTTGAAACAATGGTCATTGATAAAGATAACTATGTTATTGTGTAAGAGAGAGAATAAATTCATATTTGTTCCTCTATTCTCTTATTTTAAAAGCTTTTGTATAAAACAATATGTGTGTAATATATTGTGGTGTATTTCCCAATGGCAGCACAAATGAGGGAGATTGGAGCAAAGCTGTACTAGACTAAAGTAATTACTCCAGATGGGAACTCAAATTTACAGAAACAAATGAAGAGAACAGAAAAGACAAATAAGAATGTTAACATAGCAAAATCCACAGACATACACTTTCTCTTTCTTCTCTCAGCATCTTCTAAAGTCCTAAAATTATAGCTTGTTGGGTAACATTTATAGATGTAATACATATACACGGATAGTATACAAAAAGGAGGAAAAGAGAACAGATCAGCACAGGAGTAATGTTTCTGTACTAACTGGAATACAATTTGTATAAATCCGAAACTGATTCTGGTAAGTTAAGATGCATATGGTATACCCTAGAGCAAACACTAAGGAATAGATACAAAATAGCTAAAAATCATTAAATAAATTTAAATACTGCATTAGAAAACATCCACTTAATGTTAAAGACAACAGTAAGGGAGGACTAGAATAATGAAAAATACATAGGAAACAAAAAGTAAAATGGCAGACGTAAATCCTACTGTATCAGTAACGACCCCAAATGTGTATGCAAGTCTCCATCTCAGGGTTTGTTCCCAGGGAGCCCAGCGTGGGACAGCTACACTGTGGGCTCTGACCAGTGTAGACACACCTGACCACACATCTCATGATAGTACTGTGGGCTTCTTGCGTGAGGTCCCTCACTTCCTGGTTGCTGTGGGGACATAACACGCACTGGACCCCAGCTGGCAACCACAGATACATGACCTGGATGTGCAGGGGAGTTAAGCCCTAAGGATCAACCCCTTTATCAAGGGGAGATGGGGAGAGGAGGACTGGGAGATAAATTGCTCTCTGCTCTCTCTCATGGCCCATTGTGAGGTATAGTGGTCACATGATCTCTCTAAAGAGGGGTTTTTGAAACTGAGCAATTGGTTGGGCTTGATAATAAATAGAGTAACCTCTGTAACTGTTCTCTCCTCTTTCCTCCATTTCCCTAGTTTGACTTTCACTAGTACCACTATTAACTTTAAAAAAACTTACTGAAGACTGGCGTTGAATTTCAATTTCTTTGATGCCCCAAGATACAAAGAGTCACTATTACTTAAGATTTAACTATGCCAAATCCTCCAAATTTGAACATATCAGAAAATAAAACTACAGTATTATTATTCCACTGTCAGAGAAATATAGCCTATATTATAATTAGAAGCCTTTGACTGGGAATATCTTTTTTAAAAAATTTATTTTTATTTATTTTTGATTCCAGAGAGACAGAGGGGAGGAGAGAGGTCAGTGTGAGAAACATTGATTGGCTGCCTCCCATACGTGCCCTGACTGAAGACTGAACCCGCAACCCAGACACGTGCCCTGACTGGCAATCTAACCCAGACCTTTCGGTTTATGGGATGATACTTCAACCAACTGAGCCATACCCACCAGGGCATGACTCAGAATGTCTTTGTGATACACCTTACATCTCTTTGTGACTTTGATGATATTGAATGTGCAGTGTTCCATCAAAAACATCACTAAAGTTGCAAATACAAGTGGGTTGCAGCATACTTCGGTTTCATTTTTACATTTGCCTAATATTTAGATAGGCCCCAGTACCATTACGTGTGATTCCCAGCCATTTTGGATATGTTTCAGAGGTTTTTTTCCCTCCTCACCTGTGATGGATAATTTTATGTGTTCAACTTGAAACACATAATATTGTGGCTGGGCCACAATATTGGGATATTTGGTCAATTAGTATTCTGTTTCTATAAATGTACTTTTATATATGAAATTAACATTTAAATCAGTAGATTCTGAGTAAAGCCGATTGCCCTCCATCATGTGGATGGGCTTCATCCAGACAGCAGAAGGCTTAACAGAAAGAGGGGCTCTTCTGAGCAAAAGGAAATTCTGTCGGTAGATCCCCTTGGACTTGAACTGCAACTCCTTCCTGAGCCTCCAGCCGGCGGGTGTACCCTGAAAATTTTGGACTTCCTAAGTCTCTACAATTGCCTGAGCCACAAATATATACTATCTAAGAACAAAATAATTTAAAGTTAAAAATCACATAAACTTTAGGGCCCTCCAACTTAATATTCTGCAGTAACTTTAACAGATTCATGCCCACAACTATTGACAACCTGCCCAGAAATATTTTTCCCATTCCAATTTAGAACATGATAAAGAATTTCTTAATATTAGCTCTCCCTGTTTTATTATACACATTTTCTAACACCTTTCAATGTGTCCGTTTCTATGAAAAGATTTTAACATTAAGCCTCCAAATAGAAACATTCTCAATTTGCATTTGTAAATCTTTTTCATTTTTAAAGATCACCTTTTACTAGAGAAGCTTCAGCATCTGTGACCACAATATGAGGTTCTAAAAGGGGCCAAAACATGGACAAATTGCCACACAAAATTCAGCTGGGGAAAATCACGTTGACAACCATGGTTCTAAATATATTTATTATTGCCTGATCGCCACCCCCTTTCCATCTCTCTTAGCTTCGGTACAACAAATGTTCTCTTTCCAAAACAAATTTATGCCTGAAAAACAAGAAAATAATTATTGAAAACACACCGAGCTCATTATTTTAAAAATACTATGTGAATAATAACGATGCTCTAGTTAATTCCATTGTGCCCACTGCAATTCAGTACACTTGAGAACTGTTAGCCATCTGGAAATAATAAAATCATCTGGTTAATCTAGTCCAAACACTGCAACCTATTTTTCCAGCCAGTTCACATTTATGCACTTGTTTCCCAACAAAGTTTTAGAGAGTAGCTTATTAAAAAATGGAAATGGCACATTTTCAGCCAACTCTGATATCTTGGAAAATCATCTCTTTAAACTCAGCGATCTATCAATGCAATTCATTTAATTCTGTAGTTCCAAGACCAAGATTCAACCTATACTGTAACTTACTAGTTGATTAAAGTTTTAGGTAAAATAACCTTTTATTATCACACAATCGTTATATATTTATTATATAAACTAAAAAAAACCCAACCTTATGGCGGTATAATTTACATACAATAAAATTCACACATTTCAAGAATACAGCTTGATAATGTGAGACAAATATTAACCTTATGTAACCAGCACTACGGTGAACATATAGACTATTTTACCTCCTCGAAAGCTCTCCCATGCTCCTTTGCAGTCTATTGTATGACCTTGTTACACACAATTACTTTTACAGATTTAACTGGTGACCCCCATTAAATCCAATGCCACGCCACGTTCCGCAGTTTTTCTGGTAAGCTGGCCCCTCCTCAGTTCTTCCTCTGTCAGTGAAAGCAGAGGACACCCTAAGTCTGCTTGTTTTCCCTTCCCCCACTTAAGTCCTGTTGTCATTGGTTCAGTTTCCATTGCGATATAGGCCCTCGGTGTTTCCCAGAAATATCTCCTAGTTGTCTTTGAAGGCCCAGTTCCTTTTGTTATGACAGACTATTTTCTCAGCTTTTCTTTCATCCTCTTTAAACTTCCTCTTCTCTCTGTCTGCTTGATCAGCCATTAGCACTGAAGCAAAACCCATTTCATCCGGCAGAAAGTCTACCTTCAGATTTATCAATTACCTTTGCAGACCAGGTGACCGCTGCCCTTCCTGACACCCTTGATGAGACTGGTGCTTGGGTGCATACAGCACTGACGTAATGACCTCTTAGCCACCTCCCAGTCATGGTGGTCTCCACACTGCCCCCCATCGCCCTCTCCCAATGAAGGGAGAGGGGAGGAGAAAGCCCTCTTAAGCTTCCTGTGGCCTTGGCTCTCAGCTCCCTCGTTAATCAGGTGAGTGCGATCCTTCAGGTCAAGTAGCGTCATGGTTAACCATGGGTTAAGAGAGAAATATCCGTAAGTATCCATTTCTTCCCAGGACTGTTTTAAATTTCATGCTGTCCTGGCCCTCTTCATGGCCTAACCTTGCCAAAGGGCCATGTTTCCCTTTATGCTCTTCAAGCCATTACCACCCCATCAGGCTTTATTTAAGTCCAAGATTATAATGTCATTGAATAATCTTTGAATTGTTTCCCTGGAGGGTCCCTTGTTTTTTCCTTACCTCCACCCATATCTAAATGTGGCCCTGTAATCAATCAAATGTGCACTGACTCTTGACTAAAGCAATCCTCTGAGACACTTCAGCTCGGGTTGGGGCGGAGCCCCTTCTGCTGGTCCCAAGGCCTGATCTCAGGCAGTGCAGCCAACTTCCCTGGAGAGGTAGACTCAAGCCCAGCTCCCAGGCTCCTCTCTTGGGCCTCTCCTCAGGTTGGCTTGGTTGAGCTGTCACCTCCATTAGGATAACTGGCGGCCATGGTTAATCTGATGGAGGAGGAACCTGGCTGTTCAGACGTGGTATAGTCCTGCACTCTTTGGGTGACTCAAGGTGTTGTAGGTTAAGCTTCTCAAAAGCAGAGACCAAGACAGGGATTTATGACTTAACGAGGGAGTGCTTTTCACAATGAAAATCTGGTAGGGACATGCAAAAGCAGTGAGATAGGAAAGGGGAATGAGCTGAGCAAGGGTGTAGTGTCAGGAGAAATCTATCCTTGCCCTAATCCCCTGGGGGTGATGGGAGGTCCCCCTGGAGCACAGAGTGGAGCAGTTGTCATGTCTGGAGGCAGGGGGGCAGCCTTTTGCGCCTCTGCACCAGTTATTCATCAGCTCTGGGCTGTTCCTGAGCAAGGAGAATAGGACACACCCCAAGGTTTCAGTCAAGGGCACTTCTGAGCAGGGGTATCAGTCACAGACATTTGGGAATGGGCACATCAGCCTGCCTTAGAGGATCTGGGGAAAGCATCGCCGCATCCAGCACACTTAGGTGTTCGGCCCTGCAGAAATACAGCCGTGAAGAACACGACTGTGTAAGGCATAAGAACACTTGAGCTGAGTGAGCAGGCAAAGCCTGCTGGCTGTGTTCATTGTGTTTTCAGCACTGAGCAGTTTGGGCAGGGACAGGGGCTCATCTCATCAGTTGGCTTGATTAAGCAGTTAGAAGGCCAGCTCTGGAGCCGTGCACGGCCTTCCACTTCTTTCCTACTTGTGGGGGTGCTGTGCCACTGTTCTCCAGGATTCCCCCTCTGAGCTGGGTGGGTGGAGGTCAGGCTGGAGGTCTAGCATTTGGACACATTTCCAGTGAGAAGCACATGCAACTAGGTGATTGTTTACAGGAAGGAAAAGCTAAATCAAATGATCTGTCTTAAATATACGTTTTCAGTCAGCTAGATGTGAAAAGTATTGTGAGCAAGCTGCCGGAAGCAGGTTGGGTGCTGGTCTGCTCCTTACTTTTCAGTGGTTTTGTGGTCTAGACTACAAGATGAATTGCTGGAGTCCATTTGTGATGCATTCCCCGTGGGCCTCACCAGATGCCGAGGCAGGAAACTGACATCTATCAGGAGATTACTTGGAGGTAGGCACCGGGCTAAGTTCACGAGTCTGATTTTATAGATAAGGAAACTGAGAATGAGCATGTTCAAATGGCTTATCCTAGGACTGACAGGTAAGAAAACCAACGTCAAGGTTCACACACAGGTCTGAAGCCCTGAGATTCCTACCAAGTCATACTGCCTTCTATTATACATTAAGTAAAGTTAAAAATCTAACTAAGCTTATTCTGCAGATGTCCGCTCATCGAAGAAATTATATTTTTCAGCCAAAACACATTGTAGAAAAAGCCTGAGCATAAGGCAGAAGATGGCAAACTTTTTTGTCAAGGGCCAAATAGTAAATATTTTGGACTTTGCAAACCTTGCGGTCCCTGTCCAGACTACTCAACTCGGCTGTGATGGCATGAAAGCAGCCATACCGCAGATAATATGTAAACGAACGGTGTGCCTGTGTTCCAATGAAATTGAAGGACACTGAAATTTGAATTTTTATGTATTTTTCACTTGTCCCAACATATTTCTTGTGTCTCTTCTCAAACATTAAAAAAAAAAAAAGTAAGAGCTATTCTTAGCTCCTGGGATGTACAAAAACAGGAGGAGGGCGGGATTCAATTTGGCCTTTGGGCCATAGGATGTAAACACACACACACACACATACACAAACACACAGACACTGCTTGATGGTACTTGGCCATTAACCTCCTTGAATGTAGAGAGGAAATTATCTCATGCTGAATTTTTCATCTTAATGTATCACTCAGTAGTGAAGCAGCAGTGTGTTAGAATATGCAGAGAGGATATGAAACATGGAAACAGTAGGGAAAAAACACAACTTATGATGCATACATACCCTTGGATAACAGTTAAGCTTGGGTAAAATACCTAAACCTTTCTAAGTGCCTATGTCCTTGTCTTTGAAAAAGAATTATAATAGTAGCTTTTTCATGGGGAGATTGCACAGGATTGATGACTTGGTGCACTTAGCCCAGTGTCTGCTATACGTAATTGCTTAATTGTATGTAATTGCTGAATTATACACGATCATTTGACAGCTTGATATCTATCAAGCACAGCACTGGCAAATCCAAGCTTTTCAAAGATGAAGAAACCATTCAGGGAAGCCTTAGGATTTTCTCAGAGTCACATATTCAGCAAAAGAACTGGAACACAGACATAGGTCTTCGAACCCAAGGACGCAGTTTTATTGATCAGAATCAGAAAAACAAAACCAGATATCTATTTTGATACTAAGGTCTGAATGAAAACTGGAAGATCGTGGTCCTTCCCTAGATCCTTTAGAGATAAAGTAAGCATCCAAATATTTGGCAAGAGGAGGATGACTGGATGGTATTTTTGCTTGTCTTCGGTCTGAAGGATGCTGTCCTCTGGTGAAATTGATTTGTAACTCCCCGCATGGCTAAACCACGGATCTCAATTTAGCTATACAATTTGGGAGAGTTGGAGCTGTTCCATTTCGCCAGAAAGTGATTAAGACAAACTCTAAGAATATTGTGAACTTTATCAGGAAAATCAATTTCTCTAACAAGGAAGTAGATCACTATTGATTTTTTTTTCCTTTCTTAATTGGACTTGGAGCCCTGATAGCTTTTCATAAATGGTGGCAGTTTGCTTTCAGCAAATGCATTTTTCACTTTCCAGTGGTATATAACACGCTCTCAAAAGCCTACAGCACTCTCTTTTTCTCATTTGTCCCCACTGTTGAAGGTTAAATTGGGAACTTTTAGACATCTGCTAGTCACAGTGACATGATGCCCATTAGACGTTTTGTTTCCCTAAACGGACAATCTCTGCTCCTGTAACACGTAGATACGTGGGGGTGGAGAGAGGTTGGACTCACAGAACAGATGATACAGAATGAGAAAATGGCTAAGACGAGGCTAAGGGGATGAGTGAAGCAGCCAGCCATACACGTTCAATCCAAGATGCCTACATGAATGTGCTCCATAGTTTATGACTATGATAGAGCCAACAACCTTAATAGAGAAAGAAGGGCATCAGAACACAGGAAAGGACAGAAGCCTGGGCTGGGGATTGTTGCCTGAAGCCTCTGGGTGGGTGGCTTCTCTAAGCAGGTGGGACCCATCCTGGAGGGTGCTGGAAAAATGTGGGGCACTGCTGGGCACGTGAAGTCGGGAGAGCGGGGGGAGGCTGGGCAGCCTCCCTGATTCTTTCTTCTCTGACACCAGCCTCTCAAGTGGGAGCCCTTTATTTTCTTGCTACAACTAATTTGCCTCACTTCCTTCCCTTTTTTTGTTTCCCTGTATTATTCTTTCACTTGAGAATCTTGGCTTTGATTTAATAGATTTCATTACTGAGATTTATTGTATTTATTTATCACTTAATTCTTCTTCTAGCTCTTAGACTTTCAGTGTTTCTTCTTCATTCTCATTTTTTTTTCTCCCATGCTATTATGCAGGACAGGGTTAATTCAACAGGCTTGGGTTGTTTCAACCTTGCCCATACCCAAGAAACACCTGGTTTCAGGACTGGCAGGTGGCTGGCTCCTGGGGGAATGAGCTCTGAGCTCTTGGGATATTGTGTCGGATAAAACTATTGTTGTATGCCCGAGGCATTGGCCCACAGGACATTAGTACTACCAATGTGATTTACGGTGGGTGCCTGGTTTTGTGAGCCAAAGCCTCTGGTACTCACTGCGTAGCTAAGGTCAGTCATGCAGGTGCTACAGGCTGAACCCCCCTAAAAATCCTAGATACCAAGGCTCTAGCAAGCTTCTCTGGTTGGCAAACCTTGCCATGTGTTGTCATATATTGCTGTTGGGAGAATCAAGCCCGTCCATGCAATTCCATCCAGAGAGGGTGATGGAAGATAGTTCCTGGTTTTTTCCTGGACTTTCTTCCATCTGCGTTTCCCTTTGTTAATTTTAATATATTTCCTTTCAATATAATAAAACTTTTTCAGCTTTTCTGAGTTCTGTGAGTTGTTATAGTGAATCACGAAAACTGAGGATAATTTTGGGGTTTCTTGACATACCTCTATTGTCACTTTTAACTTTTAAAATTTTCCTTTGATTTTTATTTTTAAAGTTTAATCTTCTATTTCTTGACTATTATCTGGTACCGTGTTTTATATATATATTTTCACTATTTATCTTTTATTGATTTAATTTTCATATTTTATCTGATTAGCTTTTTATCCTTTCTTCTAAAGTTGTTTTTATATTATTTTTGAGATCAGGTTTATAAATATGTTGCTTTAATTCTCATCATTATTTCAATTTTTTCTTTTAAGTTATAGTTTTCTGTCTTCTTAATTTTTAACTTCTGGTTATTATTTTATTGTATTTGTTCCCCTTCTCATATTACCCATATCTTATAATACTTAAAACTTGTTTTCATGCCGAATACCGAGAAGAGTGTGGCTGTATGTGGCTTTGAGAACACAAGATGACATCACCTAGATGTCTCCGGAGACTTTCTTTCTCTTTGCTTGTCCCTGGAGCCATCCTTCTATCTTCCTGTTTTGTATTCAACCTTTCTTTTTAAAGATGTTTTTCAAAATTCCTTATCATGAAACACTTGTGAGGTCAAGTCTAATAGGACCTAAAAAATATTCCACATAGAATCTTTAGAGCAAATTGAGAAGATACAGCCTCTGTGAAACAAATCAGATTAAGGTAGTATGAAAATGGAGACATGTGATTGCAGAAATTAAAAAGAAACTCAAAAGAAAGGCCAACTTAAGATGGAAAACTGAGTTACTGACTTAAAAAAGGAAGCTTCTTAAACTGCCTGGATATGCTTTTGGTATTCCAGGTATATTTTTAGCTTAAGAGACAAATAATTATTACTCGAGTTTGAGAAACACTATCTGAGAATGTAGACCCAAACAACAAAAAGGTGGAACATGAGAGACAAATAAAGAGACTTGGAGGACAAATACAGGGGGTCTAGTATTTACGAAAACAGACATACAGGAGGAGAGACCTATAACTAGGGGATGAAAATAAAAAGCAACAGAAAAGAGGAGTAAGAAGAAGAAGTAGAGAAGGGAGAGGAAGAGAAGGAGATGTTGCCGTTAAGCTGAAGGAAGAATTAGGTGGAAGCAAGGGAGGGAGGTGGGTTTGGCTGGCGTGGGGGGCAGTGGTGGGGGAGAAATGCAGACAACGGTAATTGAACAACAATAAAATAATTAAAAAAATGATCTCACCTGAAAATTTTCATTCTTCATTGTTCTTCACTTTTGAGCATATTGAATGACTTTGTCACTTATGGGTATAATGATCATTTCTTTCTCATTTGACTTATTAATCTGATGACATAGTAATAGACAACCTAATATTTAACCATCTTTTCATTAATGGGAACAAGTATTATTGAATTAAAGTGCTACTGGATTTTGTTGCTAATATTTTAACGAATAATTTTGAACAAAATATTCATGAATTTTGTTGGATTCCTACATTTCTATGGTATATTCTTTTACAGATTGGTATTTATATTAAATTGATATTTTTTACATTTAATATAATTTTGTATTAGTTTCAGGTGTATAGCATAGTGGTTAATATGAAGTTGTTTTAAAAATATTTTGGAAATGTTTCTTCCTCTTTTACATTGAAAAAAATTGTTTGCATCATCTTTTCCTTTAAGGGTTGAATGTATTTAAATTCCTAAATTTTCTGTGCCTGGTGAATGTTGGCAGTAGGTCTTTCATATTTTTTCATAATTTTTATTATGGTGAAATTTTAGATAATAATAAAATAAACATCTGTTACTACTACCCAGATTGAGACATAGAATGCTGTTTTATTCTAGAAACTTTATGTTTGTCAAAAGGGGAGTGTCTATAGTTTTTTGTGAATACATGTACATTTACACTTCTCAGCAAAAATGAGAATTGCCGTTGTTCCGTACCCTTACCATCATCTGCTATCATACTTTAATTTTTTTTCCACTGAGAAGAGTGAAATTGTATCTTGTGGTTTTAATTTATATCTCCTTAATATATAATGAAGCTGAAACTTTATGTATATTGGCTGCTTAAATTTCCTCATCTGTTCATATCTTTTGTACAGTTTTCCTTTTGAGTTGTCTTTTTTCTTACACTTGTAAAATTCCGATAACATTTCCTTACCAATTTTTTGAATTTGCAAATATATTCTGATTTTTTTTTTTATTGTCGTTGGAGGAAGTCATCAACCGGATGCAACCAGCAGTTGACCCATAGCTGGACCTGGGCAACTGGAGGTTCCTTCTCCGCTCCCCTGCCTTAGCATGCAGTTCCGTCCGTCAATCTCGCTAGGAACCGTTTTCAAGGTCGGAACCTTGAGAGAGCACTTGCTGTTGAGACCCTCAGGAAGAAATACGTGACTGAACCTCGTTTAGGCTTCTATATAAACTTTGACAATTCTGGCCGTTTGGCGGCGTGAGATCGCTTCTTGCAGCTGCGGGAGGCCTGCTTCCTAAGTAAGTTTCCTTGCTTGTTCAGCCTGCCACCTGCTCTCTATTTGGAATTCCTTGCCCTCCATGTACGGGGCCAAGTCCGTGGAAATTCTTTTTTTTTTTTTTTTTGAAGTAGTTGATTTTGTCACTTTTAAATTGTGGTTTGCTGTTTTAATTTTTAAATCTTAAATCCTTTTCTACCCAGAGACCTGTATAAGTTTAATATATTTTACTTTAATATTTATATAGCTAAGCCACTTGGAATTAATTGTGTGTTTGACTACGGTATGTGATTAAGTTCCATTTTCTAATTTGACATACGTATCTAATGATTCAGGGCCAATATTAAGTAATCAGTGTGTTCTGTTGGTCAGAAATGTCCACAGTGTAATCATGGGGGCTTCCACAAATGTGAAAGTCTATGAATGGGCTCTTAATTCTTTCTTTTTTTTTTCCTGCTATTTTGTTGTATTTGTCCATCTTTGCACTTGTATCATATTGTGTTCATTATTGTAGCTTTAAAAATCTGTTGTGATATTTAATAGGGCAGGTGTTCCTTTCGTTCTTCTGCAGACTGTTGGCAGTTCTTGCCCTTTGTTCTTCCTTATAAATATTGCCATAGCTGACTGAGTACCTGGGGGTAGGGGGGCCTTTGGGATTTTGATATCAACTCTTATTACTTGGTTTGGTGAATCAACATCTTTATGGCATTGACTTTTCTTATCCAGAGACTAGGTGTATCTTGCTGCTTATTTAGGTCTTCTTCAATGACTTTTATTAAAGTTTTATTCTTTTCTTTGAAAATTATTTAAATGACTTTAATAGTATTTTCCCTACATGCATTTATAATTATATTTTTGATGTATTTGTAAATGTTTTAAAATTACATTTTCTAAGTGTTCATTGCATAAAAAAGGTGATATTGTTCTCAGAGGTTACAGTCTTGCTAAAATCTCTTATTCTAATAACTTATTTGAATTTGAGTTTTTTAAACATATACCTCTTATGTCATCTGTAAAAATGGCAGGAGTGTGACTTCTCTTCTGATCATTACTCATTTTGCTTATTTTCTTTCCATATGACATTGCCCAGGACTTTGCATAGAATACTAAGTATGGGAGGTGATGGCATTATCCTTGCTCTGTTCCTAATCTTAGTGGAAATGCTTTTGATATTTCAACATAAAATATTTGCCACATTAAAAAAGGGGGGGGAGCTGCCATGACAAATTACTACAGACTGCGTGGCTTCAACAGTGGAGATTTATTTTCTCTTAGGCTAGGAGTCTAAGATCAAGGTGTCAGCAGGGATTTTTTGTTTTTTTCCTGAGGGCTCTCTCCTTGGCTGCCTTCTCACTGTGTCCTTACGTGGTTTTCTCTGTGGGCATATATCCTTGGTGTCTCCCTTCATGTCCATGTTTCCTCTTCTTAGAAGGATACCAATCATATTGAATTAGACCCACCATAAGGGCCTCATTATAATTTCATCACCTCTTTAAAGGCCGTATTTCCAAACAGCTGCACTCTGAGGTATTTGGGGGTTAGGGCTTCAACATGGGGGACACAGAAATTTAAATCACGAATATATGTTTAATTTCAAAAATGCTTTTCCTGCATTTGTTGGGATGGTCTATATTTTCTTTATTCTTAAATACATTGTTAATTACACCAGTAAATTTCTAATTTTATTCTTGAGTCTATTCCTAACTGAAATGCATACTGTACGTATTAGAAGACTATACACAAATGTCCATATAAGCACTATTCTCAATAGCCTCAAACTAGTAACTACCCAAATGCCAATCAGCTGTTAACAATGGTGATGTATTTACATAATGAGACATTATACAGCAGTGAAAACGGAGGACCTACAACAATATGCAACAATACTAATAATCCCTGCAAACAAAATGGTATGAAGGAAAACAGACATAAAGAGGTAAGTGAGGCATGGTTCAATTTATTACAGTGCAAAAACAGCCAATATTAACTGTGCTATTAGGAAGCAGGAGAATGGTACATTTGACAGGCGTGCAGTATTGCCGGGGAGAAAAGCACAGGTGGGGATCCTGGGTGCTGGCAGTATTCTGTTTCTTGATCTGGTTGCTGGATGAAGATGTTCATTTTATGAAAATATGGTAAGTTGTATACTTATGATACGTACATACATTTTTGGTATTCATGCATATATTCAATAAAAAGTTTTAAAATGGTAGAACATGCAAATTATTTTTCAGTTTCAGATTTTCTCTGTTGAATTGTGACTACATTTTTATTTTTCAAGTATAAAGCAACAGATTTTGTATCTTTCATGCTAGATGGATTGTGAATCTTTCTTGAAAAAGGCAACATTTCCCCTATAGTCTTTGTAATTAGATGATCTCTCCCTCTACAAGCAACTCTCAGGAAATAGTGTAACTTTAATACGATTTTTTTTTTTTTTAGTTTTTTGGAGAGTTTATTTTCTCTTAGGCTCTGCAAGCGCTTGCTGGCACACAGCTGTGCTAAGTCAAAGAGAACGTGCCTTATCTGCTCTGTAAACACAGACAAAATCAACACAGCTGATGTCCAAGTGTTACAGAGGGTGTTGTAAGACATTTAAATCTAAAAATATGAAAAAATGGTTCTGCACGTGAAATCCTTCGTATGGCTAAGGACAAAAAAGGAAATGATTTTGTTTATGAACAAATTTTTAAATGAGGCCATACATATTTTGACTAGCTTACTTTGGATTCAGGAAGTGGTTTTGATGAGGAGGTGTTTTGGTCTTTTGCTGACTCTCAGCTGCTCCCAAGGATTCACCCCAATTGTACCACCGTGGCTCCCCTGGCGAACCACTGTGGTCACATCCACCCCGCTGCCTCCGCAGTCCCAAGTTGCTTCTGTCTTCTATTCAAAACAGAGGAGGCTGGGAAAATACAGACAATAAAGGAAGTTCAATGTAATTATGTGGCCTTTCACATTTAGATCTGTTTTTCAATTTGAATTTCTTTTGAGTGTGGATATGGTGTAAGAAGAGGCCCAAATAGTATTTTTTGTTTTATATAGATATTCAAAGTGATATAGCACCATTTATAGAAAGGTCCACCTTCCCAATTTCCCTGGAGTGACATCTCTTACATAAATCAAGGGACTATATGTATTTGGGCCTCTTTATGGACTCTAATTTTAATTTTGTCACATATTTGTCCTTGTGTCAATACTATGATGTCCTAATTATTATAGCTTCATAATATGTTATATCTTTATTCTTGAATATTGTGGTAGATATACTCAGTCTTTAGCATTTCCATTAAATTATAGGAACTGTGTTAATTAGTGTAAAAAACAGGCTTAGAATATGATTGGGATTGCATCAGTGTGTTAGACCAATTTAGGGGAATTCAAAATATTTGTAATATTAAGTCTTTTAATCCAGTTGTATTGGAGAACACAGCTCTCAAATATAGGGCAAGGCGAAAGTAGGTTTACAGCTGTGAGTACATGAAACACAGAGTTTATTCTTGCATTATTATTTATTTGTGTATTATTTTCCATATGAATAACTGTAAACCTACTTTTATCCCACCCTGTATTTAAACAATAAACTTGTGGTATAGAAAAAATTGTCCATCTTTATTAACACATTAAATAACAACCTCTAATAGTAAGTCTAGTAGCTACCATAATTTCAAAATAGTGATGAGCACAGATGATATTTCTAGATATCTGCAGCCATAATGTGATATAAAATCTGTTATTTCTATCAGTGACAAATGATAAAGAACCTGCTTGAGACAAAGTCACAAATGTAGGTGTGTTTTCTTTGTCTATGTTTATAATGAAGTGGAAGGCTGCATTTCAGATTGATGTTAATGAGTATTAAAATGTAATATTTTTCCCATTCAAATTCATGAATTCTCTAAATTCTATTCATGGACTCAAGGATTAAGGACCTCTACACAGCAGTGTGCATTAGGATACTATTAGAAGACTGTACTCCACAACATTGTTTGTAATAGTGAAAAACTGTAAGTATTGCCGATCTCATTGAAAGATGAAAAAAGTAAGCGATAGTACATTCATACAATGGAATATTATTTAGCAACAGAACTTAAGTCTTCAGTTTTACACAGCTACTTAGAATAATCTAAACATATACACTTAGTGATTTTATATATTAAATCCCAAAATAGGTAAGTTAAAATATAAAGTTTAGGTTGCCACTGTAAGAGTTGAAATTATAAAGAAAAACAAGGAATGATTACCTAAGGCCAGTATATTATCTCCAAGGGAGAAGGATGATGTTGAAATGGAAGGGTATGTCAGGGGCTCAGGGTTTCTGGAAATGTCTGATTTATTGAGTTGAGTTCTGGTTACGCAAGGCTTAACTGTATAATAATTCATGGAGTTATGCATTTATAGTTCATGCCCCATTTGCCTTTCTACATGAGTGTTATATTTTATAATGAAATGTTTTATTAAATAGAAAAATTACATTAAAAAGTAGAAACATGGCAAAGCTAATATGTAAATGCAAAGTTTGATATTTCTGGGAAAATAACAAAACTGAGAACCAAAATTTTCAGAGCCATTAGCTAATTCAATTTAAAATAAAGAAGTGAGAGAAAAATGCACAAAAATATCCCAAATTAACAACAGTAATGGGGAAATCAACATAGATACAGGGGAAATAAATTAAGGGAATCATTGGAGACTATTCAGATATATACAATAAATTTGAGAGCTTAAAAGAAAAAAAATGATTGTTTAGGAAATTGTTAGAACTAAGCCCTGTAAAGACAGAACATTTAAGCAAGTTTATTACTAGAGAAAAATAAAGGTGTTAAAGACTACCTCACTGTAAAGGTACAGATGGTTTCAGAGGAGAATTCTACTGTACTTTTAAGGAAGAAATGGTTCCAATAATATTTAAATTATTTCATGGTACCAAAGGGAAGGAACATTTCCAGGTTATTTTTATAGTGTAGCTGTACATTGTTTAAAAAGTCTGTCGCAGAGAGCACAGGAGAAAAACTATAGACTGAACTGTTATAAATATCAACGCAAATGTCTTAAAGTGCAGCAACTGTATTTCATTGTGCTTGCTGCGCTTGATGCCTCAGGAGATGTAGTGATTGACAAGTTCCAGTGCCTGCCCTCAAGTAGCCTAAATTTAGAATAGGAGATCAAAGTAGAAACCTGACTTTACAACATGGTAGGGTAAGATAAGGACTATCACAGATGACCCGTGTATTGCTATGGAGGCTCAGAGAAAGGCACATGGATATATTTGCTTTGGGCATATGAATAACAATGGTAGTAGGGCTGCTCTTTGAGTTGAATGGTGAGGAATCATGGTTAAGGACCTTGTTCTGCCGAAGTTGAAATCTCAAGTCTGGGACTCAATTATCATTAGCTGTTTAATTGGTTTAGCCTCATTTCCAGGCTCATCTTTAGAGTCTGGGTGACCTGAAGAACATAGGGTCACACCAGGCTATTCCTGTTGCAACTGATTGCTTTCCTTGTGCTCCTGTACATGTAATCGATTGCAAACATGGGACACTTCTTTGTAGCTCCTCCCATCAAGAAGCAGAGTCCATTCCTTATCCCTTGCGTCTGCGCTGGCCTGTGGTTTGCTTTGACTAACAATAGTGTGAAGATGGCAGTTTACCAGCTCCATGCCTAGACTTCAGGAGGTCCCGCTGCTTCCACTCTGTTTCTGGAACCAAGTGAACAAGCCTGACTGTCCAGCCAGAGGATGAGACTGTGCAGAGAGAGGACCCGTCCCAGCCCGATTCCATACACATGTCACCCTACCAAGCCAAGCCTGGCTGGTGCCAGGAATTTCCAAAACTTTTCACCTTTCTATTCATGACCAGCGATTGCATTTAAAAATTATTCTGTATTCTTTTAAGTGTCTAGCTGCGTGCGAAACCCAAAGTGGATGAACTTCTGTGAGCAATTCTCCTTAAGACTGTGAGGCATGTGAAATCTGCTCAAAAGTGAGTCAGAAAAGCCCAGTTACTACACTAATGAACAGCAGTGTTTAGAGCAAGATATTTGGCTTCTAGGGCTTTTGCTCCCTCACCATGAAATGAGGGAGAAGAGCTGGGTCTCCAGGGTCACATTGGGTCTGATGTGTGCTAATTTCAGTACCTCCTGCTGAGCCGCCTTCCAGGTCCACTGGGCACTAGAGTCAGTAGCAGTTCTCTGCTATAATAGAAACTAATTTCTATCTTTCAATTCATATTATTTTATTTAGTTTTAATTATGCTAGCTACTCCTATACCAGTAATTCACCAGTGTTCAGAGAAGAGTGTTCAGATATCAAAAAAAATCAACACATTCCCACCCATAATTCAGATATAAATGTTAACACTGTTCATGGTGCCTCCTTATTTCCAATCATATATGCATTCAAAAATAGGATTTTAATATACATATTGTTTTTCTGGTTGATTTTTCTGTGTCAGTATATAGACGGCTCCGCGTTGAATGGCTGCATTGTTATAGATAAACCACATGTTTATGGCTTCACGTTTGGACTGTTGCCAGTTTTAATTCTTATCAACCATGTTGTGACAAACAGAACTGAATTTCCTATTCGGAAAATAAACATTTGAAAAGCAAAGCACCAAGCAGAGCTTTAGTAACGCTATTGTCCAAGTGATGAAAAATAAATCTGTATTATCATATGCTTCAGTTTGGAGTCGTGTGTTAGCCACCATTTCCTCATTTCATGCCTGAAGTGGGACACCGAAAAATTCTAATGACAATAAAAGTGTCTGGACCCCCCACTGAACCTAATTAAAGTGAGGGTCTCCAGGGCAATTTTTAGGCGCACAGCTAGTGAAAGCTTGCAAAGATAGCATTTCTTGTGCATATTTGTTTATTGACCTAATTAGAAAAGTACAAGAGAACAAACCACTTTTAAAACCTTGTCCCTGTTAACTGTAGATGGTATGTCCCCAAACTCTTAAAATGCATTTGGAGATCAATGAAATGAGCATCGAGAGAAATCATTTCCTGTTTTATTTCTAGATAGGCAGCAGAATTTCGTTTTAGCCACGAAGGAAGATTAAGAGGGCCGTCAGAAAGGATGTAAGCAGGAGCTGTGCCTGAGGAGAGATGGTAAAATCTGACCACAGACTGAGTGGCATACTGCTTCACAGACTGTGGCAAGGTTTTTTTTTTTTTTCCCCCATCTTCTGTTCTTTTCTGGCCACCTCACACATACCAGGCCAGATAAATACCTTGAGTCAGATCTAATTTAAAATATACAAACATCTCTTTTCTTCTTGTCTTCACCTGAGTGCCAGGCCATTGAGAGCAAGATCCTTGTGTTATTTTGCTTTGACTGCATCTAATACACAGGAATAATAATAATTATTACTATTTACTACGTATCAGGCATTGGGCTATATGATTTGTATGTATATGGGCAGACTAATTAGATGATTTTTCTTCTGTGGATTCCTTCCTTTGTTGGTTATCTGGGTAAGCAGCTTTTGTGTTCTCTGCCTCCATCTTTGCGGGCCAGCAACCAGATGTTGGTGTCAGCTCTTCCTCATGGTTGTGACTACCGAGCTTGTACTTGGTGTCCTGGTTGATGAGGTGAGAGAGTGGAGTGATTATGAGGGCAGAAAAGAGTTACATCCCGCTCCCCCTGCTCACAGGGATAGTAGATAAGTTAGAGGTTCAAGTTCCCAGATTGTGGGATGTTCATTGTAGAATCACAGAAATCTCTGGCAAACTTGGAGGGTTGGTTGCTCTAGATGGAGTGATGGTGCCCTCAGAAAACGCAAGGTCTGTAGCAGGAGAGCCTGTCATTTGTGATGTTCACCTGGAGGGAGGGGGTGAACGTCACAGGCTCTCCTAAATTTGCCAAAGATTCTCTTGCCCCAAGTGCAGCCCAGAAATAACAGAGTCTAGACCAGTAGACACCACCGAGTCTGTGACAACAGGGAACTCAGTAGAAACTAATGTAGAGTCATAGATTTATTTTAAGTATCGTGAAGTATTTATGGAGCTCCTGTGCCAGGTATGAGGTGATGAACTGGAGATACAGAGATGGCTAACAAGTCACCACTGTTGAAAGACTGAGGAATGCAAAATAAAATTTACTTTACACTGTGGCAAAAGCTGCAACAACGAATGAGGGAAGCGCCCTAGGACATATTTAATAGAAGAAGGGGGTACTAGGATGTCATTGTAGATATGTTGATGACATTGGGTGGATGGTCGAGTAACTCTGCAAGTTTGTGTATGAGGGAGTAAAGGAAACAAGGGTACATTCAGGACTTCCTCAGGGAGCTCGAGACTTAATGTGGACTATGCTACCCATACGTGTCAATGACTCAGATAATTCCAAGGCAGCAGATGCAGGACATGTCGATGTAGCAGAAGAATGGAAGTCGATGGGGACCCCAGACAGAACCACTGAAGTGAAGTGGAATGAATGTGTCTCCATAAAATGAAGTTTTGAGTCCAGGGGTCATGCATGGATAGAGAGATTGGAAAGTAAAGTGAAAATAGATGGAATGTTCTAACTTTAAAGGTGAAAGTACGTGGAATGGACAGCTCTCATATGGTATGGCAGCCGTCCTTCTCTGAGGTGTACTTGGACAGAAGAGACAATATTGAAGGAAGGGTCATAGGGGGTCGCCATGCTGAGGGCTCTTCAAATTTTCTTCCAATATTCAGGAAACATCTTTACCCTCACTTACTAGACTTTTTTCCTCCAAAGTTTGCTTCAAAGAGGGCGACTCCAGGTCTTACTCCCTTGCTTCAATGAGAACCATTACCCTTTATGTTTTATAGATTTTAATCAGTTTTATTGAGGTTCCAAGTTAGGTATTTGAAATCTACTAAAGATGAAAGCCACCACACTGGACAATGACCATGTGGTCCCTGTGGGCAGGAGTAGCTTCTGGCCACCCGGGAAGATTCACAGCTTCCATCCTAGGAGTGAACGGGGCAGGTCTAGGCACATTGAACTCTGTCATATGAGCAGAAAGACATAGAGGTCACATCAATCCCTTTAAAACCACTGCTCACACTCCTCAAAATGCTTAAAGTAGCGAGAGCAGTACTGTCCTCTGTCAGAGGGAGCGAGCTCCTCATGATCGAGGCTGCCACTTCTAAATGCATTTCTTCCTCATGAATGACCTGCTGCGATGGCTTCCTGTGGGGCAGCTCCCAGGATCTGAGAGGGATAACGTATCAGGAGAGCTCTTCCTCTGATAATAAGCTACTTTAGTCACGTTATGTTTGTTTGAAGAAAATATGGCAAGACTCACTGAACTGAGTCATATAAAACTCCCTACAAATCTTAGAACTGCAGCCTTTCCTTCCCTTTTCCAAAACTCTTTCTCAAACCTGAAGAAATCATTAGTACATGGATATGATAGTTTAGAGACCTAGAAGTAAAATTATGTAACCAAACACACACCCAGATGCCCATCTGGAACCGCCCTGGGCAGCATGAGGTGCTCCCATATCCGAGTTCCTATCTCAGTGGTCAAACTTCTGAGATGCACTTCTCACACTGGAGGAGGTGGTTTGGTTCGCTTTATCTCCCACATTAGCTTGGGGGTCCCTCCAGGGCCAGAGCAGGGGGGAAATGTTTAATAATTCCCTGTGGTGGTAGTCACTTTCCTATGTTGTCTTATTTAACTTAATCCATTCAGGTACCCAAGGAGGTCAGCATTGGCCATAACTATCATACAGTTCTAAGTTGTTAAGCAGCTGGAGCAGAGCCTGGAGCAGAGCCTGGAGCAGAGCGGAGATTGAGCCCAGGCTGATTCCACTGCAAGACCCCACCTCCATCTGCACACCCAAGGTCCTGTTTTACTACTTTTTATGCTCAGTGCCCAGCTCAGTGCTTGCCCACATTCCTAGGTAGTTTGGCAGGATGTTAAAGTGCTTTGTGTCTGATTTCCTATGGGGAGGAGGTGGCTAGTGAGAAGGTAGGTGTGGGGGTAGGAGACTGATAGTGGGAAAGGCAGAGGAGCAGGGAACTGTGGAAAGCGGGGCTGGTATCCTTGACGTTGGGAACCTGAGTTTAGAAACCCCAGTCTGAGTGGCTGCGTGGTTTTCTGTACCAGCAGTGAAGTGGAGACAAGGATTGTGTTGGGAGATGTGACTAAAGGGCAGGGACTGAGGGGGCCAATGATACATGGAATATGATGGTTAAAGTGGTGGCACCTGAGGGCCAGTCTTAATAGGGAAGTGAAGGCAGAAAGGACTTAAGAGAGAGGGAGAAAGTTCTAAAAATGATCAGTGCCGTGGGAGCGGTAGAGAGGAGGTCCTAACAAGCCTGAGAGATGACACAGAGAGAGGGTTTGTGTCCAGCTGGACATGAGGGGAAGCAAAGGGTGATGGGTGTTAACTGGGAAGAGTGTTGGTGCTTCCTAAGGGCAGGGAAGGTGGAGGAGCACCTTGGAATCGGTGTGTCCTTCAGGGTTTGGTCAGGAATAGAGAGCCACTGTAAGTACTGCAGAAAGAGGGCACCTCATAGAACTTACATGAATTAGGATGTATATGAATCTGGTGGGCATAAGTGAAGGTCTGGAAGCGGGGGTGGTGAGATGGGAGAGGCAGACACAAGTCAGCTGAAGCTCTAGTGCCTATAGACCAGAGTTTGCCAGAAATTTCAAGAAGCCACGTGCTTATGGAGAAGTTTGTTGAAGTCTGCCTTTGGAAACAGCTGCCTCTGTGGAAGTATTGCCTCTGTGGCCTAAGTCCAGGATCCTGTGCAGGGCTTGGGGCCATTGAGTGTCTGTAGGGCCCACTAGGAAGATGAGCTGGACACAGGGAAGGCAGAGAGCAAGACGGAGTGACCCACCAGAACCCTCAGTTGTCACCACCTTGTCTGACCACCACGACCTTCTCAGAGTGGTACCCTCAGCTTTGGACAATTAGATGTATGTATCTAGAGTTGGAAAGAAATCGGCACTAAAAAACAGATGGCTTGAATCAGCAACAGTTGATCCAGGACAAATCATGAAATGGAGAGAAAGAGAAAGCTGCGGATAGGACAGAGCAAACTAAGTTTCTAGAAGGGTGAGAGGAATCCTCTCAGGACAGCACCAAAAACCAAGGAGGCAGCCTCAGAGGGGCCGTGTTCAGCAGGGCCCCCGCTCAGAGGTTTAGTGTGATCCGGCTCGGGGGCAGGGCCTGAGAGGAAAAAACCACCAGGCCACACGTCTGCCTGGAGCTACCTGGCTGCTCGGGTTCCGGGTCTGGTGTTCTGAGCAGACCCCTTCCGGAGGCCAGTATGCAGCATGGCCTTGCTAAGGGAAGACAGCAGTGTGAGATGTTTGGGTCTGGCCCACTGACTTGCACTGTGAATCTCGGCTATTGATTAGACAGTTGAAATATGGCCTTATGTTTCCTTTCTGGTGCGTCAGTCCATTGCTGTGTGCTGTGCTAAACCTCCATGTCTCTGACCCACAGTTGCTGAGCATTTTCTCAGGAAGGCTGAGTTTCTTGCACTCAGAAGCTCACTTATTGGTTCTTATACTCCATGTAGACAAACATAATATTGGTACATAATTGTTTTGCCTTTTACTTTCTAATCCTTGTGTCTCTGTGTTTGGAATTCTAATTTGAATTAAATACACACGTATGTACAGATACATATATCTATATACACACATATACACCATGTATACACACATAGGAATGTAGAGAATGTGATTTCTTCATACCCATAATATTTCACTATGCCATTAGGATCATTTGGTTCTAAAATAAGAAAGCACTAAGTAGTATCTATGTCAGTGGTTTTCACAGACTTTGAAAATCTCTATCTCATTTAGGGCATGTTTTCAAATGCACTCAATCATGTAATTGCATCCACAAATTACCTCTTTTCCTGCTTGATTCCAAGTTGAACTTTTTTGTTACTATGTATGTTTTCCATAATAATAAATCACATTCAGGGTCTCTGTAACTCAGTTTATCTAGTTGTTTAAAAATCTTATAAACAAAAAAGACCTTCAGATAAAAACCAGGCCTGAAGCTTATGGCTACAAACTGCTCTTTTGGGCTTTATCTAAAGATATGACAAAGACTTGTGGCTGATTCTCTAGAACAGGGTTTCTCAGTCCAGAACTACGCACCCTTTGAAACGTTCGGCTCTGCTCTCCTCTGCCTCCCGCCTCCCCGCTGTCCAGGGAACTTCTTGTTCTTGGTCATAGCAGAGTCCAGGAATATAGCAAGTTCTACACCTCATTTATTTGTTTCTTGACTTTTTACTTTAACAAAGAGAGATTTGGAGTACAAATACTAACTTTTTTCTTTATATAATTTTATTGCTTTTGAAAAAATTAGTTTTCAGTTACAATTTCCACTCAACATCATCGTGTATTAACTTCAGGTATACAGCATAGTGGTGACACCGTCATATATTCTACAAAGTCATCGCCCCGATATCTCAAGTTCCCACGGTGCACCACACACAACTATCATGATAATACGGGCTGGATTTCCTATGCTGTCCTTTATATCCTTGTGCTGTTTGTAACTTCCCAAACCCTTTACCTTTTCCACCCAGTGCCTCAACCCCCCTCTCCTGTGGCCACTATGAGTCTGTTCGTATATTTTTATTTGAAAAAATTAAATAGAAAAATGTATCTATATACCTACTTTCTTAGAATTTAAGAAGCAAACTTTCTGTTATATTGTGCTTATTTTAAAAAGTAAGGCATAAAACGTGACAAATGAAATGAAAGTCCTCTTTGTGCCCCCTCAGGCGCATGCCCCCACCTATGGTGTGCCTATCATATGCCGCTCTCCCATCATAAGTTATTCTGTCGCTGTGTTCTCAGATTGGTCGCCCGAGCCAGATCCATTCAACTGCTTTTACACCCGGGCAGTAATGCTTTAATTCTGTACCTTTACTGTTAGTTTTGGTCGTGTGATAGTCCTGCTTTCTGATACATTTCTCAGCATTGAATTGCTATTGCTAGCCCTTTTGTCTTATGATTTTCAGAATCAGTGATGGTGAGTAAATAGATGAATTTGGGGAGAATTTATAGCTTTACAATATTGAGTCATTCCGTTCATGAACACAGCACACCTCTTTCTTTATCCATGTGTCTCTGTGCATCCTTTATCTCCTACGTAACACTGGGCAATTTCCCCATGAAGGTTATTTTTAGCTTTTATTGAATGTGTTCCCAAGTATCTTATGCTTCCTGTTCTTACTGTGAACAGAAACCTTAAAAAGTTTACATTTGGTTATCATTGGGTGATAGAAATGCTATTATTTTTGTGACTTGTCTTGCACCTGGAAACTCACTTATTGGTTCTTATAACCTGTGTAAACACACCCAACCTCTATACATAAAATTTCTCTTTCTTTCCAGCCTTTGTACTTCCCACTGCACACTTCCCGTCTCCATCTTACTGAGCTGAGTAGTGTCCTTTCAAATTGTGCTCTTTTCTGACCTCTAAGGACGGTGCCTTCCATGTTGCTGCATCTCATGGTTATTGCTCACGCGCTGTGTTGTCCTTGGTGGTCAGCTCATTTTCAACAGGAACCCTCTCCTGTGCAGGTCGCACGTGGTTTCAGCTTGTAGAGGCATTCTTATTGGAAGTTTCTGAGTTATTTCTCCTCTGGCTTCTGTGGATCACAGGCTCTGGACCCATTTTTGCATCGATTTCCTACTTTGTGTTTCCACAGCAGAAAGGTATTGGGGATTTTCAGTTCCCACTATCTCAGACCACAGAGTAGCAATCTTGTGCTTTTTTTCTTTTTTCTTTTTTTTTGCCACGTCCCACGGCCCTCGCCAACCCCTTGGTCCTGTCTTTGGGGTGATCTTGAGAGCTCTTCACAAATGGGAACACACGGCCATTGTTCCCAGGCTTATTTGTGCAGGGAGCTCAGGTGGTCAGGGCCTCGATTATCATATCCTACTGCCTCCCTGAAGATTTTGTTTGTTTGAATGAAAACCCAGCCTCTAAAGCCTATTTCTGGTTTGGTGACTCTGACAGACCACACAATTTTAGTTTCTCTCACAACTAAAGTTTTCCCTCTAATTTTCTGGCCCTAGCAACATGTCTTAATGTTAAACTTGGCTTTGTACTTTAAGCTTTAAAAATGCATTTCATGAAATATCAGTTTCTTTCAGAAAAGAAAGTAATCTAGTGCAAGGGAAAAGGAGGTCCAATGGCAGAAACACAGGTACTTCCTAAGAGCCTTGTAGTCTTTCTCCTGGGGTGGAGGTGGGGCAGGAAAAGAAAAAGACCAGGTATTTAAAGACTTGATGCATAATTTATGTGTACGGCTATTTTTGTAGGCTCTTGTAATAGTGAGGAGGATGGGAAGGCATTAGCAAAAATCAAACGAAAGCGGAGCTTTGATTAGTCTCAAAATAAGTCCTTGAAAAAGGAGCCCTGTAAGTTCCCTAGTTCCTCACCTCCATAATTATGGAAGGCATGGCTATGTAAAAGCCTCACAGAACTGGTGAGAAAAACAATCAGGCAAAACCCACTTCCCCTTCAGATGAGATCGTTGCAAATGTCAGCATTCTCTCTCCGGCATCAGGGTTGGAGCATCTTCAAAGACAAATCTGGAGAGCGTTGCTCCAAGAGCTGAAGTTTGACTCTTATATGTTTATTATATGCAGTGCCATATGTAATTTGTTGGTGATTAATAAAAGAATTATTCAGCCAAGTTGATAAATAGCCAACACTGGTAGTTCCTCATGGTGCAATACCTGAGCCACAACTGGGCTCCCAAGCACCAAATCCCCGCGGAGTGCCCGCTTGTGCCTGGCACTGCTTCAGGCCCTGGGCATTGCTCAGGAAACACGGGCTCTGCCCTCCAGAGGAGCTTGTTTTCCAGCTGAGGAGGACAGGTGATTGGCTAGAAGACAACACCAAGAATAACATAATTCTAGGACTAGATAAGTTTCACGAAAACATTGGAATCGGGTAACTACATGGCAAGTGCCTAGATGGGGAGACCCAGTTAGAGAAGCTTGTTGAGAGGAGGTGACATTGGACATCAGTGTTGCATTGTGAGAAGAAGGGAGGTGAGGAGTAGGAGGTATTTTATCAGAAGTCTAGATAAAGACAAATACCTACAAATCTGGATTATAAGGGTGAAGCCTGGAGTTTATTTACTAAATAACTGGGGGTAGGGTGGTAGGCAATTAAAAGACTTTATATAT
>PVJI01010048.1:0-62312 GCA_004026765.1 Micronycteris hirsuta
GGGAATGATGGTAGAGGTAGTACAGGGTAAAGGGGAGAAAAAATGGGACAAATGTAATAGCATAATCAATAAAATATATTTTGAAAAGAAAAACAACAGTGTGTTTCTCTTTTGTACGCATTTTATAATTCCTATAAAGTATATTTTATATATGAGTATTATGTATATTATGTATATTATAATATATGGGAATGTGACATATATTATATATAATACTTATACTTTTACCATATGTAAAAATAATTTAACACATGCAATTTTTTACTATTTGGAGTTTATAAAAATGGTATACACTGCAGTTTTCTGAAGATTTTGCATATGTTTATGATACTTATAAGACATTTTAAAATATTATATTGGTAATTTTGCTGTTCTGAGCTTTATAAAACTGGTACTATACTCTGTATAGTCCTCAGATCATTTCTTTTCCTTTACTTCTACCAATCCATTTTGTAGCTAATGTTTATTTATTTTTATTAAAATAGTACTTTGTAGAATAGAAATCCTGCAATTTCATAAATAATATTCTACTCCAATGGGCACTTGAGGTTTTCTTTTTCTTTTTTTTTCTTAATTATCAGGAATATTGTAGTCAGCTGTACAATATAATTTTAATCTGTTTCCATTGTGATGTAATGTGATTAACCAGTCTCATTCTCACCAGTAATATTATTTGTTTTAATTTATAAAAAAATTCAAAGTTTGATGCTGCCAGATTTAATTCCTCTAGTCAAATGGGAAGAAATCTGTAACTTGTTGTGCTGGTCTCCATTTACATTTCCTTAGTTGCCGATGAATTCATATATCTCTTTATATTATGTTCACCTTTATGGTTTGTGTGTGTGTGTGAAGGTCAAGTCCTTTGTCAATATTTACATTAGATTATTATCCTCTGTCTTATTGTATTTTAGCAATTAAGTATATATTCAGGATTCTACTTCAAATATTTTTCAATTATTATTATTTAAGTGTGTTCTGATATTCTGTAGCTTTTCATTTGTCAAAGCCCTCCATCCAACAACCATGAGGAACACAATAGTAGTTGAATAAGTTTACTTATCTATTGCTCACTACAGTGGATAACCCACACCAATGGAACCACGAGATGTCAGAAAGAGAGTGATAGAAAAGTTTTATCATAGGGTGCAGACTTTTGCTAGATGGTTTTGGGAAGAGTTTTTGGAAGTGAGCTATGCTCTGGACTGGATTTTGTCAGGAAGTTGGCATAATTGCATGGATAACTTGATAAATCTTATCTAGAAGGAGGGTGAGGCTAAAGTTCTAATTGGAAATTTTTGGTCATCTCTGTGATCTGGAAATATTTGTATTTTGATAGTGTTTTGATATGATTATGGAGTTAGATAGGCTGACTAAGTGTTCTCCAATATTTATATCCATGTTCTAATTCCAAGATCCTGTATTGCTATGAAACAGGACTTTTCAGATGTGACCAAGTTAAAGATCTTGAGATGGGGAAATTATACTGACTACCTGCTGGGTCCTAAATGAAATCATGTGTCCTTGTAACAGAGAGGCAGAGGAAGATTTGACTACAGAAGAGGAGGCAATGTGGCTGCTGAACTAGAGATTGGAGTAATATGCACACAAGCCAAAGAATGTTGGCAGTCACTAGGAGATGGGAGAAGAAAGAAATTGATTTTCTCATAGAGCCTTCAGAATGCACCAACCCTACCAACACCTTGATTTTAGCCTGACTCATTATGGACCATTATACATAGCAAATCATTAATTTCAGTTTAAAAATAGAGCAGATGTTTTACAAACATAGTCAATAGGACCTAGGTTCATTCGCATGATTCCAAATGTAGCTAGCTGAACAAATGAAAAAACTACATGGCTATTTTTATTTCTTTTGCCATTATCAACTCTTCCTAGTTATATCTTTGTAAACACTACAAAGGTATTTGAGTTATTTTTTAAGTCACATTGTCTGTGAAATTTGTCAACTATTCACTTTTAAATCTAAGGGCTTGAATTTTTTTTGACAGATAATAATATCTTTGACCTAGCATTTACTATTAGAATGGTTTGAACCATGGATCAAAAAACTGTGGTACATTTACACAATGAAATACTACACAACAGAAAGAAAGAAGGAGGTCTGACCCTTCACAACAGCGTGGATGGAAATGGAGAGCATTTTGCTAAGTGAAATAAGACAGGTGGTGAAAGACGAATACAATATGATCTCACCTATCAGTGGAACCTAATCAACAAAACAAGTAAGCAAGCGAAATATAACCAGAGACATTGAAATAAAAAAACGAATTGACAGTAACCAGAGGGGAGGAGGAAAGGGGACAATGGGGGAAAAAAAGGGAAGGGTCTTCCAGGAACATGTATAAAGGACCCACAGACAAAGTCAAAGAGGGTAGGATTGAGGGTTAGAGGTGAGGGTAGGTGGGGCAAGGGAAAGTGGTGGCAGGAAAATGGAGACAACTGTACTTGAACAACAATAAAAAATAAAGAAGTAAAAAAAAAAAAAAAACTATCTATTGAGCTCTTCAAATGATTGTGGAGACCTACTTGGCATGAAACAGTTGAGAAAAGTTCCAGCCTTTCCTATAATCTTAGATAATAGAATTTATCTCAAATAAGGCAAATGATATATTTAAACTGTATCTGTGAAATGGAAGACTATTTATACAATAAATCAATGAATTTACTAATAACTAGTAATGAAATTAGTTTCAAACATGGAAGAATCATTCTGAAAAACAGCTACATGATTTTTTTAACTCCTTAGAATTCATTGCTATCCTAGAATGAACTATGAAGAACACAGTGATAGATTGTCACATTACAAGTCCCACATGGCTAGTGTCTAGGTTCTTATTTAGGTTTCACTCATATGACTCTGGCCTTTGCCATGTATTAATGTTTTTGTTAATAGGGTGTCAGAAAACATGACACAAACAGAAACTTAATAAGTTTCTGAGCATGGGGCTTTGATCACTTGAAACATGCCTGTAACCATTTAAGGAATCTGCAGCTCTACTACAACATGGGTAGACTATGTGGAGAGACCAGTGACAGCCTTCACCCGGATTTGGACATATGAGTGAGGCCATCTCTATCTACAATTAGGATGACTCAGTACTCTTGGAGAAACACTAATAATTTTGTCATCGAGAATAGATTTCATTAGAGTTTGGGGGAAGATGGTGGAGGAGTGAATGGAAGTCACACTAACCTCCTCCTTGGACCAATATGGAATTACAACTAAATTGTGGAGAAATCACCGAGAACAAACAAATGAGCAATAGTGAGAGGGAAGCCTTATAACCTCAGACAGAAGAATCAGCTTCAACACAACCTACCTGGTAAGGAGTGCAGTAGAGACTTAAGAGGGTTGGCTTGGTACCCACAGGCAGCAACACCGGAGAGACAATGAAATGGCTGGCTGAATCCCCCTGAGAAGAATAAGGTCTTAACCCTAAACTAGGATTCCAAGCCTAGAGCACCAGAGCCCCAAAAAATAAACAGATAACAAATGGTGGCAAAAAGTGACAGGGTTGATTGTTGCCAGATGGATGGCCAACGATGCAAAGAGCTGTTTAAAGGGCAAACACAAAAATTTTCATTTGAAGCCACTAACCCTGGGCTCCAGCAAAAGCTGGGGCAGAGTGGTCTGGATACACCTGTGGAGAGACTGAGGATGGATTTGGAATGATCCTATTTATAAAAGTCTTATTATCTTACTCCAAGTATTAAAGATATAACCAATAACCAAGTGGTATGCTTGGTTATATCAGCTCACATGAACCGATTGTTAAATCTGTAGGAATTTGTGATCTGGTTTATAAACGTAGTCATTTTTAAGAATTAAATTATTTAAATTTAGAACTAAATTGTACTAAAAACAAAATTAAATTTGTACATGAATTAATGTTCTTAAAGTTAAAAACAAAATTAAATTTGTCATGAATTAATGGTCTCAAAGTTATTGACATTTGTTCTGCTGTCCCTGTATAGTGAAAATATTCTATATTATAGTATATTAGGGCTCAGCTTTACTTATGACGTCATGCTGGTAGCTTGATATGAGCCACCGTGGGAGTATTTTTATCATGGACGCTATGTTTATTTTGTATTCATAAATTATGAAATATTTTTAAAAGCAATAAAGTATTTACCAATAGACATGGAATAACAGGTTAGATGGGGACTGAAAGTAGGAACAAATATTTCTCTTTAATCTTTTGATCTGTTTTGTTTTAAAAACAAAGTAAATAAAAATAAATTCATTAAGTTAAAAATTGCTAGAAACTAAAACTTTTAAAACAAAAAATTCTCATGAGAACCGTAAATATGTAGTTAAAATAAATAAGACTTCAACATTTTAAATATTTTGTCTAAGCAGAATACTGTTTTAGGTTTGGGAAAGAAAAACTTTTCATACATTCTTCTAATAACAGGTATAGAAATGGTGGCATTAGATTGTATTAGATTTAGATGTGGTAATAGAGTTTAAGGTAATTACTTTGTTACTGAAAACATTGCCTACCATAGTGATTTCTTTGAAATATTTTAAACTGAAAAAGTACTGAACTTATCTGTGAAAAATCTTGGCATATTTGATCTCCCAAAGTAGACTAATGTAGCATTCCTTTCATGTTTTAATCATTGCATGTTCTTGGACTTTACATTATTTCAGTTTTTTTTTTATTAAATAGATTTGTAAACCACCATACATTCTAGTTGCACATTGAGATTCTTCACACAAACCAACTTCCAGTGATATTTCTTTGAGTAAAGTCAAATATTTAATAGAGCACCCAGATGTAAAACCATGTATATTCTCAAATGAAATAAATCAACTCTGTAGGGACAGTTTGACACTTTGCACTTATATCTTTTCTTTCCCCATTGCTTCATTTGCAATCTAATATTCAAATTTTAATGTAAGAAAAATGAAAGGATTATGAAAAATTTAGTAGTTTTTTAAATGGATACTCTGTGCAGAATATAGAAAATGAAGTAGTGATTCAAGCAAAATTTATTTCTTGAAACCCATTTTTATTTACCCATCTATTATATTCCTTACTGAGCAAAAAACATTTTTAGTAAAATAGATATCGTATAGCCATTCTTTATTTTAATTCTAAGGGCTGGAACATAGTATTTGGGGGATATTGTTCAGAAATCAGAAAATTCTACACACTGCAGAGGCATAGTTAAAACTAATTTTGAATTCCTTTAACTTCCTTGGCTGCATAAGCTTATTTTTGATCCCCAGGGTGCAATTCATGTTTTCTTGAGCTAGACATCTAATACTTCAGAAGATTAAAATTTGCTCCTAGTCTAAGGAAGAACAATCAGTAAGCTCAGCCAAAGTCGAGAGATTATAGAGTAGACTTAAGGAGAAATAAATATATATGTTTATTTATATTTCACATGATTTTTATATCTTCCTTTTGATTTATGGTTGTATCAGGCCTTCAGGTGCACATTTATAGTTGGCTTAAGGACCACAGAGCTGATATTTCTTTTGATTTAAGTTATATGGATTTTCTTTTTCTGTTCAGCTTTTGCTTTTGGGAAGGGAAGTTCAAGTTTATCTTACATCCACATTAATTGTATTTAAACATTTATCTCAACTTAGAAATTTAGAATGCACTTCTGTTCTTCCAACAAGTCCACATAATATTAATGAAATTACTAATACATTTTCTCGCATATTCTACAGATTTGGGGCTAACAGGAAACCTTATGAAATTGAAAAATAAAGCTTGTTGCATCTTGAGAATTGGTGTTACCCAATCATCTCTCAAACATGCTCAAGAAAATCAGATTGACAATTGTCACATGGCTGAGGAAAAAGAAATTGTCTCATTCATTTAACAAACATTTTTACATGCATATTATTATGATGCTTCTGAGTATGAGTTCAAGATGAAGTAATTCTAATTAGTAATTAATTGCCTTTTTAAATTTTTTAAATACTTTTCTCTAAATCCTCACGCATGTATATGTTTTTTTATTATTGATTTTAGAGAGAGAGAAATTCAGGTGAGAGAGAAACATCAATATACACCTTGATCAGGGATCAAACCCACACCCCTTCAGTGTACATGAGAATGCTCCAACCAACTGACCCACCCAGGCAAGGAGTGTTAAAAAAAAAAAAAAAAAGAATCATTGAGGGTGGGAGGCAGGGATCGGTGGGCAAGGGGGTGTGGTGGGGTGAAAATGGAGGCAACTGTACTTGAACAACAATAAAACAAACTAAAAAATTAAAAAATGATTAAAAAATCTTCATGGGAACTCATTTTCTTGTCTTTTAAAAGAGTATACGTTTTCCTCTCACTGCCTTCATGCCTTTGGATTTGGAGGTGTCTACCTTGTTCCGTATTGTGGTTTCTAATCATGGTTCATGGCTTCTATATATAAAAAAATAAACTATTTGAAATGTATATGTTAGATTTCTATATTTCATGTCCACATCGGTTGTGGTATTTATGGACCTCGCAGTTACATACAGCATGAGGCAAAGGTAGGTTTACAATTGTGAGTACACAATACACAGTTTATTCTTATGTTATTATGTATTAATTATTGTATTATTTTCCATACAAACTGCAAACTTTTGCCCTACCCTGTATTTTTTCTAATATGTTAACCCTTTTTATACTGTCTTCCTCTCTACTTTCTTTCTGGTACTATTGCTGGAGACTACTAGATTACTCACATTGTTTTTCATTGTATATTTCATTGTCCTTGACCACCTCACCTCCAAAGATCTCTTGTCTTTCCTAGTTAATAATCCACTTTATAACTTTAATTCAGTATTCACAAATAATGACACCACATTTGAATCCTTGATTTTTTTAAAGATTTTATTTATTTATTTTTTTAGGGCGAGGGAAAGGGAAGGAGAAAGAGAGGGAGAGAAACAGCAATATGTGGTTGCCTCTCTCATGCCCCCTACTGGGGACCAGGCCTATAACTCAGGCCAGTGCCTTGACTGGGACTTGAACGGGCAACCCTTTGGTTTGCAGGCCCACACTCAATCCACTGAGCTACATCAGCCAGGACTGAATCCTTGATTTTTAAACACCTCAATTCCTTACCATTATCTCATATTGCAGTGTGTTAATAGATTTTGAAAATCTGTATCCAATGGAATATCAGTTCTCATACCTGTTTTAGTTCAGCTCTCCTTTCAGTGGCCCAGATTCCAGCCCCTCTCTTCCATTCATACCTTAACTCTGCAATTATTTTCTTTTTCATCTCTATTATAAATACTTTATTTTAATTAATTACCATCGTAATAAAAATGCATTGCATCTCCCACTATAAAGTTAAAATGATCTTTCCTTCAAGTTCTCCTCTACCTTCTGTTCAATTCTCTTAATCTTTACCAGATAGTTTCCCCAAAATAGTGTGTATACTAATTGTATCTACTTCCCACATTTCACAATTCTTTCTTTAACAATTTTTAAAAAAAAACTTTAATTTTGATCACTGAAGTTATTTTGATTAAGATCATCAAAGACGACTTACGCCAACTACAAAAATCAAGTCTCATTTTGTTGTCATAGTATCTGTTTAGCAGTATCTGCCTCATAACTCTTGGCTTTTGGGATCCCACACTCTTCGTAGTTTCATCTTACCTCATGACTACTCCTTCTAATTCTCCTTTTCTGAAACTCCTTGTCAAAAACATGTAATATATTTTTGGGAGCATCCCTTTGTCATATTTTTTTCTCTATTTACATCATATGCAAGATGATTTCATTAAGGTGTGAGGTTTTCAATATCACAGGTATACAACTAAATTTTAGGTATGAGGTTCTTACTGCTAAACTGAGCTCTGGATCCATATATTCCACTGCCTTTTAAACAGCTGCACTAGGGAGTCTCATAGAACTGTCCTGGGCCTTTTTTTTATTCTCCCCCTCACATCCAATTTATCACTAAGTCATGCTTTCTCTACATAAAAAGTGTTTCTCAGATATGACTGCTATAAGCTTATCTTAAATCAATTTCCTGTAAATTGTCATGTCTTCCTGATTAATCATCCAGCTGTCACCCCTACACCCATTGTGTCTTTTACCCACACTACATCTGGAGAGATATTTTCAAAGGAAAACTGATAATCTAATTTTGCTGCATAAACTAGGAATATCCATGATCCAAAACCTGACTACCTTGCCAACTTTATATTTTAATTATCTTCTCCATATTCACTTTGCTCTAGCCACATTGACCTCCTTGCTATTTTTAAACCTGCCACCTAGTTCTTCTCTGTCTTTACTATCGTAGTTTCTAATGTCATAGTTTTTCTCACAGGTATCTTGCCACCTGGTAGTTTCACATGCTTTAGGTCTCTTTTCAGATGTTATCTCTTTAGGTATACCTTCCCTAATCACCTATGTAAAACCTTATTACTCTCTACTGCCTCACTTGCCTTCATTTGTTTCATAGATTTTTGTCACCACTAGAAAGTAACTATCCATTTATGTCATTTCTAAATTATCTCACTTCTGTGCTGCAACTTAAATTTCATGATAGTTGGTCTTGGTTTCCTTCATGTCTGTATTTCCAGAGTCTAGAACAGAGCTTCACACATAGTAAGGACTTGATTAATATTTATTAAACCGATTAATCCTTACTATACTTTTGCCTAATTATCTGATCCAAGGTGAACTGAATAAATGTTTAGGCAGAAGCCTTTGAAAACATAAACTCCCAGCTTTTCTTGGTTAGATATGTTTCTGTATGTAGAGCAGATTTTATTAATTCTTTTATTCATGAGACTTTCTAGAATACATACACTTTTTAAAATTCTACAGGACAATACCAAATGCAATGAAGCATTATTGAAAAACATTGGTCCTTAACAGCTGTTTGTTCACTGATAGAATAATAATATTTAAATATGTAATCTATTTTCCTTGGAAAGAGCTCCAAGTGCTCCATCAAAATGAATGTTCTATTCATATGTTATAATATATAGGAAACTACCAATTATAAGTGATACTACCTGAATCCTTCACTATTTTTTTTTCATTCATGTTAAAATAAGACTGGTTGTGGGTACCTGTGTTCAACATATCACTTCTTAGTTCATTAAATCCTAACTACCTGCCCAATCTTGATTCACTTACTTAAAAATACTAATGCATTCATTCTAGCAAGGTAATCTATCCACAATATAATTATTTTCATGGAAGAAAACACTTCTAATCTCTTAAAAATATGTATGTATATATATTTAATATATAGGAATATATTAAATGTATATGTATATATTTAATATATGCATATATTTAATACATATCTATATATCTATATACACCTATATAGATAAATAGATATATCTGATTAGAAGGTGGAGGGTGAGTAGGTGGAAGCTGAGCCAATTTAATTGTGCTTCCATCATGAATTTATGGCTGATCTTCTGATAAGTGAACTGAACAATTAATAGAATTTCAGCTGGTATGGAGTTTTGAAACCAGGGAGTACAGAGGATGCTTTGCACCCTATAGTGAGAGATTATATAAGTTAAGGAGGACATACCCTCTATGAGGTGCCTGCAGCAGAGGAGAGATCATACAGAAAACACAGCTTAGTGCAGGGGTGTCAAACTCATTTTCACAGGAGGCCACATCAGCCTCGCAGTTGCTTTCAAAGGGCCAAACGTAATTTTAGAGCTGTATAAATATAACTACTCCTTAATGTAGGGGAAGGAGCTTGGTGTTGCCACCAGGACTAAACAAGGTACCAGGCCGGATAAAACAATGTGGAGGGCCAGATGCAGCCGGCAGGCCTTGTGTTTGCCACCTGTGGCTTAGTGGATCCCTTCTCTCCTTGAGTGGGGCCCTGGTCCCACACAGGGAAACCACCAACCCTAATTGGGGAAGACTTAGAAGGATATACAAAGCCTGGGAGACTTAGGCTATGCACACACAGTGAGCAGCACCTCCATAGCTGCAGGGCCAACTGAACGAGTTACAGAGAGAAACTCTCAAAACTACCCAAGGCACTCACAGGCTGTGGACAGCCCTGACTGAGAGAGACTGTGTGCTTTTTGGGGAGGTGGAGCATGTGGAAGTGGCCCAGGGCTTGGTGCTGCAGTGAGGGGCCCCACAGAGATCCTTTAAAAGATGAGTTGAGGCGAGACTTGGCAGGGACCCTGTACTTGCAGGTGTATGCAAGTGGCTCTGCCAATAAAGAAACAAGAGTGAAAGCGCAGTTTGATCCCACTGAGTCTAGCTGCACAGGAGGAACAGAAAGTGTCAGGCTAGGTGGCAGCCACAGACTGCGGATCACTTACAGTCTCAAATGGGCTGTCTAAGGGGAGACTAGGACACCATCTGGTATTACCAGTGGTGGATCCAGAAAGGGAAGACAGTGGCAAACATTAGACCCTTCAGAAATGAATGCCACCTCTGTCTTCATTATTTGCGTTATTTTTCTCCAGCATAGTGTTTTAACATTTTCTCTTTTTCTTCAAGTTTGTTCCTATTTCACTACTTTTCTTTATTTTATTTCATTTCAAATCTCACATTTTACTCATCCTTTCTACCACTCTGTTTTGTCTTCTTCCTTCCTCTTCTTATTTTTATTTTTTCTCTTGCTATGACTTATTTCTATTCTGCATCCTTACTATTTATCCTCCCTCCAGCCTCTCAAAACCACTTTCCCTGCCATTAGTCATCTCACGTTCTTTTTCCCTTTGTTATAATATGCTTATTCTCTTTCTACCCTTATAAACCTTTGTTCATTGGCTGTTGATATGGTGGTGCTTGTTGCATTTCTGAAATTTGACTCTTAGATGTTCACTATTTTTGTATTTCAATCTCAAATTTTAGTGTTCCCATCTTGCACTCAATTTTGCCTTCCTCCTGCCCTTTCTTACCTACTTTAAATTTTATTTTATATTTTTCTTTCTCTTAGTCTGGTTTTCATTCCTTATTCTTATAATATCTTCTCCCTGTTTTTCCCTCAAAATAACTTCCTGTCTTTTAGAAATCACACAATCTTTTTTCTTTCTCTTTTCCTTCGTATTCCCCTTCTGCCTGTATTAATCTTTGTTCATTTGTCCTGATATTGCTGTGGTGAATGTTTTTCTTCAATTCTGTTCCTATTTTTCACTACTTTTTATTTTTAAGCCTCATATTATACTCTTCCCTTTTCTAATCCTATTTTTCCTTCTTCCCTCCCTTTTATATTATGATGTAAATTTTAATTGCTCTCCTTTCCATAGTCTTATTTCTCTTATTCTTGTTATTCATATTCTTATTCTTGTTTCTATTCCATACTCTTATTTTTCTCCTCCCTATACCGTCTTAAAATCATTTTTCTTTCCATTAGTCATCTCATATTTGTTTTTCCTTTCACCTTTATTAGTATTTGTTCATTTGCTGTTGATAGTGTGGTTGTGGTTTGGGGTTATTTATTCAGGTGTTAATATTTTGGGGGATTGTTTTGTTTTGTTCTGGCAGCACCTGTAAAATGACATACAACATGGGGTGGGCAGTGTGACTCTTAGCCAGCCAGCCAGAGAGAAGAACTCATTAAAGAATGACCTAGCAAAACCAAAACCCAATCACAAGACAGTTCACATAACTGGCATAAAGTATATACTAATAGCATGCAGCTCAGGCGATCAAGGAGCCCCAGTGTTCTCCTACCACAGAAGGCCACCCCATGAAGACAGGGAAAGCAGATAAACCTAATGTGCAGAAAAACAAAAAGAGTCACCTGAAATAGAGAGACAGAAAAAACAACCCCCAAAAGAAAGGAAAGGAGGAATCCCCAGAAACAGTGCTAAATGAAATTGAGGTAAGCAATTATCAGACATAGAGTTCAAAATAATGGTTATAAGGATGCTCAATGTCCTCAGTGAGAACTATAAGGAACTCTATGGAAGCTACAAAGAACTGACTGTGAAATACATAGCATGGAAAAGGACATAGATACCATGAATGAGAGCCAGGAGGACATGTACAATACAATATCGAAAATGAAGACCACACTAGAGGAAAATAAAAGCAGGCTAGATGAAGCAGAGAATAGATTCAGCAAGTTGGAGGGAAAGGTAGAAATAAAAACACACCAAAACAGAGCAGAAAATGAAAAGAAGACTCAAAAGAAACAAATATAGTTTAAGGGAGCTGCAGTACAACATGAAACATAATACTCATATCATACGGTTATCAGAGGAGAAGAAAAGGAGCAAGAGATAGAAAACCTGTTAGAAAAAGTAATGAGAGAAAACATCTTTAACTTAGTGAGGGAAAAAGTCACTGAAGTCCAGGAAGCACAGAGAGTCCCAAACAAGATGAATTCAAAGAATTCACATAATTAAAATGGCAAAAATTAAAGACAAAGAGAGACTTTTAAAGGGTGAAACAGCTAGTAACACATAAGAGAAGTTCAATAGATTTCTCAACAGAAACACTACAAGCCAGAATGGAATGGCATGTGATATTCCAAGTAATGTAAAGCAAAGGCCTGCAACCAAGACTACTCTACCCAACAAGGTTCTCATTTAAAATGGAAGGTGAAATAAGGAGATTCCCAGAGAAAAAAAGGCAAAAAGAGTATATCTTCACCAAACCAGCATTGCAAGAGATGATAAAGAGACTGTTTTAAGAAGATGAAGAAAGAGAGAGAGAAGAGAGAAATACAGGTGCAAAAGAAAAAAATGGCAAATAATAAGTACCTATGTATAATAACCTTAAATGTAAATGCATTAAATGCTTCAATCAAAAGACATAGGATATGTGAATAGATGAGAAAACATGACTGAATATTTGCTTTCTACAAAAACCCACCTCAGAACAAAAGATCTATGCAGGCTGAAAGTGAAGGGATGGAAAAAAATGTTCCCAGTGAATGGACGTGAAAGAAAATCTAAGGTAGCAATATTTACATAAGACAAAATAGACTTTAAAACAAAAGCCATAATCAGAGACAAAGAAAGTCACTACACAATACTTAAGGGACTGGTCCAACAAGAGGATAAAACCCTTGTAAACATATATGCAACCAATACAGGAGCACCTAAATATACAAGGAAAATCTTTGAGGACTTTAAGAAAGATGTTGATGACAACAAAATCATTGTAGGGGATTTTAACACCCCATTGTCAAAAATGGATAGACCTTCCAAAGAAATCAGCAAAGCTATTGCAACATTGACTGACACTTGATCAAATTGACATAATAGATATATACAGAACCTTTCACCCCAAAGAACAAAGTATACATTCTTTTCAAATGTGCACAGGATATTTCTAAAGACAGACCACCTGATAGGACACAAAACAAGCCTCAACAAATTCAAGAAAATTGAAATCATATCAAGCATTTTCTTGGATCACAATGGCTTGAAACTAGAAATCTACCTCAAGGAAAAAAAACTCAAAACCATTCAAATTCATGTAGACAGAATAGCATGCTAGTAAACAATGAATGGGTTAATAATGAGTTTGTGATTGGACATAAATATTCACATGAGATGGACTACATAAAACCAAGAGAGACTAGCAGGCCCTTTTCTTCATAAATCTCAAGCTTTTATTTACTGTGTCTCTCTGATATCCCTTATTATTTTTATTTTCTATTCTTCATTTACAAATTGCATAGACATAATAGTCCAGTGTGGTTTGTTTGTATTTTTGTTTGTGATATACATATAGAGGATTTTCCTTAAAATTAGGAGAAAGGTAAGCAAAAGGTTTTGTGTGCAAAACAAAGGACAATACAGTAGCCACACATAATTTTACCTACACAGACAGTTCATAGGCTGCATAATTTTTCTTAGTTTTTATTGTCTCTTTTATTTCACCCATATATTAATTTGAATCATAAAACTGTTTTTAGAGGGTAAAACTTTCTTTAGGTTGAATATTGACAGTTCCACTGACAATGAATCAACTTAAAACAATATACCAAGAAGCTGTCTAATAATTGTGAATGTTGAAAAATCCACTGGATGGGAATTTTAATATCAAATGTAGAAATAAAATTTGAGCCAATGCTTTCAAGTGTAATATGCTTGAAGGAATATTTACCCATATAAAAATCAAGAATCATTTGAGTGGAAAATTTGAAAAAAAATCATTGCAATATTAGGATGAGTAAAATTTGTCCTGGAAATATGGCTAAGGCCTAAAGGGCCTTATATCTTCATATTTTCAAGAAATCAACCCACCAGGTTCTAGGATTTCACAAATAGCATATACTCTGCCATCTGTGACTCAACATAACTGCCCTAACAAGTCTCTTTTCCGTATATATTTAAGACAAGGGTGGATTGAAAGACAATTGAATGATCATCTTTTTGGTGAAAGTTTCCCCAAGAAAACAAAGAATAATTAATTTCCTTTTCCAAGAGCCAAGTGAGAGGAAGTACTCACAAAAGTTAGAGAACTGTCTGATAGAGGAGTGGACTGGCATTTCTTTCCCAGTCTAGGCATCGAATTAGGCATTATACATTCTCATATTTTTAGTTTTTTACATGAACAAAATCAGCAGAATTGAAGAGAGGTGAGATGAGAGGAGGATTAGCAGTGCGATAGCATGAAGATTCATGCTTTGGCTTGTCAAGAATTAGTAAAATTTCTGTAGACTGAGTGTCCATCATAAAAGGTAACTAAGCTTTAGTGATCTAGTTATTTTTGCAGAGCACCTTAACAATAAATGTTCTATGATGGACTATTGGCTATAATTTATGAGGGGAGACATAGGAGATTGATTTTAAGACATACTTCCCATAACCAAGAACTTTGCAACCGAGATCTTTCAAAGTACTCCAGAGAACCCATATTTATACACAAAAGACAGTTAGTCTTGAATACCTGCAATATAGCTTCCATGGCTAGGGACAGTGCATTAGAGAAGTAGAAAAAAAACAACAAGAACAAAAAAACTATTGCTACTTCACCCAGTGTGTGGATTTGCCCCTTTCTTCTCTTCACACAGTAGTGGAAACTTTCCAGAACTTAAAGTATGTCAGTGAGTAAGGTATGTAAAGGGAAGGCTATTTCCAGGACCAGCTCCCAAAACCTCAACCCACACATTAAGCATATGCTGAGGGAGAGGACAACTTTGAATTTCTCTTGAGATGGAAGATTAAAAGTTTGCTAAGTTTTAATAATAAAAAGTGATTGACAATTTATGAGACCAAATTAAGTTATTGGTAAGATGTAGAAAAAGAGAATTTTACAAATTGTAGCTGAAAATAATGATTGGAATAAATAAATTCATTACATATTTTTACACACCAAGATAGTAAAACTTTTCACCAAACTCATTATATTAGTAAAAACACAGTAACAAGTAATGGATTGTTGAATAAAGATTAGGTAATTGAATTTATTCTTTTCTTTATCAGGGAACAAAGCAAAAGGTAGAATGAAAAGTTTACAAAGGTTTCCTGAAGCTTACACTTTCATTACTTTACTAGAAAGCAGTCCTCTCTGATATGTGTGTTTCCCTCAGATCAAAAGGACTATAATAAAAGACATTTTTACCTCACCTCACCAGAACCAAACTGACCAAGATGACAAGGAAGATAAAAGAAATATTTGCCTCAACTTGTATGAAGTCCTGGCTGTGCAAAGTCAGAGAGAGAAAAAGGCAAAAGTTTAGTAAACAGGTTTGACTTTGTCCAAAAGGTCACCAGAAATGGTGGGATCCCTTCTTAATTTTGTTCGCTTCATTTAAACCACAGTGACCTCATTCATGGGATTATGGAAACAATAAGCTATTCATTCAAAGTGATTGTGTCTGTATACATGTGTGCATTTCTGAAGTGATGATTTTGATATGGTAATTTTAATAAACTCTTAATCTTAAGGATGTTGTTTATCAATTTGGTTTTATTATGTTAACTTGACCAGAATTTATAATATGATTTATGTTTATATCCAAAGGAATCAAGTGCCCACTATACTAAGCAAAGGTTAAACAATGTCATATATTTTGACTTTTGGAATTTCTAGGTAACAAGGCATTCATAATTATAATAGTCCCTAGCAGTGATTTCTAAAATTATCCAGTACAGTTTTATTTACCTTGATCATGATATGAAAGGATTTTCTGTGGGAAAGTGAAAATCCCCTCTCACAACAATGATTTCAAACTTTTAGGGATGTCAACTCATTAACCCAATGTTCTTTTGAAAAACCTGCCTCCTTGAAGTATATTTTGTAATTTTCTACCATATAATGTTTTTTATTCATCTCCAAATAAACATGGCAAGTAAATGTGAGCCTGGGAAGTAAATGTAATTGAAGAGCTGGCCCTCAGTGCCAGGCTGACTTTCATTTTTATGTTTATATTTGAAATATAGTGTTCAGCAACATGCACATTCATTCTGCCTGCAGTAATATTTACTGTTTCCCTGTGGTTAGTAGTTGGGACTTTCATTTTCATCATAATCCCCAATACATTCACTGATATTTAAATACTGTACATCTAACACATGGGAGTTCTGAATGTATTTTGGCTTGGGAATTGAAGACATCCAGAAATAATTAAGTGTCTTAATAAGTGTTGACCTGATGGTTTTGTTTCTTAAAAGTTATCATGTTCAATTCCAGTAGAGGTAACTTAACTCTTCAAAAGTCATTAAAACTATTCCAGGGATTTAAGGGACACAATGGATGATTTAGAAAGGATCCAAAATTAACCTTTAAGATATGAAGTGATATGAATTGTCAAACAATACTTAGAAATAGCTGATAATTATACTTTTTAATTCTTTGATAAAATATTAACAAAAATAAATGATTATAAATACTGATAAATATTTACATTATATGCATACAAATATACATGTATATATAGTGCATGTAAATATATGTAAAATAAAATGTGAATATGCAATACATGTTTTTAAAATCTTATAATAGTTGCAATAACTTTCTCTATAAATGTTTAAATCTATTACTTTACTTAAGCACCTAGATTGCTGTATGAACACCTTACTCAACTATCACTCATGAGCGAGAATTTTCTTAAGAAATGTAATCAACAGATTATTTCATGTAAGAAATTTGAAGTTGAAAATTCTCTTTCCTCATAAAATTTTGTACCTTACCAGACACCATCTTTAATTTTAAGACAACTATGACCATTACAAAGTTGTTGATGGCATGTGATTACTTTAAAGAAGTCTTAAGTCTCTAGCTTTATGGGAAAACATTTAGTACACTAAGTTCACTCTCAATTACCAATATATATATACATGATACCTGGTACCTGAAAGTTATATCATTTTCAGTTTACTTGGTTATATATGTTTCACTAAGTTTAATTTCCAGTGTATCATATACTTATATCACAATCGGTAATGTTTTGTATAGGAAAATCCTTGCACTATCCTTTTGTCATTTCACACATCCTTGAGTTTTTAGAATTCATTCTCTGGTCAGTGATCCTGAAAAATTTGATTGAGCCAGTACTCTAAAGTAAGATCATTGCAGTAAAAAAATAAATTGATATGGTCTTTAAACAAAAGTTAATAAAGCCTTCAAAATATGGGGAAATCCATGAATCTATATATTTTTTAAATTTGTATTGCATTTTTGCATTGCTACTTATCCTCCTTATACCCCCTCTCTACCACAATTACCACACTGTTGTCCATTCCCAGAGTTCTTTCTCGGTTTTGCTTGATCTCCAACTCCTAAGACCTCCCCTGGAGCTATCAACCTGTGCTCTATCTGAGTCTGTCTCTATTTTGTTCATTAGTTCAGTTTGTTCATTAGATTCCACATATGAGTTAAATCATGATATTTGTCTTTCTCTGACAGCTTATTTCATGTAGTATAATCTCCAAATCCACCCATGCTGTAGCAAAAGGTAAAATTTTCTTCTTTTTTTATAGCTGAATAGTATTTCATGTTGTATATGTCCCATAGTTGTTTTATCCACTCATCTACTGATGGACACTTGGGCTGCTTCCATATCTTGGCAATTGTAAATAATGCTGCATTGAACATAGAGGAGTTTATGTGTTTTGAATTAGTGTTTCAAGTTTCTTTGGATATATTTCCAGAAGTAGAATCACTGAGTCATAAGGCAGTTCCATTTTTTTTATGTATCTCCATACTTCTTCCCACAGTATTGCACCATTCTGCACTCATATCAAGAGCACAAAATGTTTCCTTTTCTCCACATCCTCTCCAGAACTTGTTGATTGATTTATTGACAGCCATTCTGATAGGCGTGAGCTGGTATCTCATTGTGGTCTTAGTTTGCATTTCTCTGATGATTAGTGATGTGAGTATCTTTTCATAGGTTTATGGCCCTCTGTGTGTACTCTTTGGGGAAGTGTCTATTCAGGCCATTTGCCCATTTTTTAATTGGACTGTCTTTTTTTGGTGTTGTTTTGTAAGTTCTTTAGAAATTTTTGATATTATCCACACTTATTGGGAGAACATATGTATTGGTGAATATGTTCTCCCATTCAGTGGATGTATTTTTTAAAATTCTTATTTACTTATTTTTAGAGAGAGGGGAATGGAAGGAGAAAGAGAGGGAGAGAAACATCAGTGTTTTTGCCTCTTGTGCACCCCCTACTGGGGACCTGGCCCACAACCCAGGCATGTACCCTGACTGAGAATCGAACTGGAGATCCATTGCTTGGCAGTACAGCACTCAATCCACTGAGCCACACCAGCCAGGGTCAGTGGACTATCTTTTTATTTTATCAATGGTTTCCTTTGCTGTGCAAAAATTATTTAGCTTGATGAAGTGTCAGTTGTTTATTTTTTCTTTTGTCTCCCTTGCCTAAGGAGATATATGAGATAAACTATTGTTATGAGCAATGCCTGAGATTTTACTGCCTATGTTCTTTTTCTAGGATTTTTATGATTCCTGATCAAACATTTAAGTCTTGAATCCATTTTGAATTCATTACGGTGTGTGATGTAAGAATGTGGTCTAGTTTCATTTTTCTGCACACATCTGTCCATTTTTCCCAACACTATTTATTAAAGAAAATATTTTCAGTCCATTGTATGTGCTTACTTCCTTTGTGAAATGTTAATTGACTATAAAGCTGTGGGTTTATGTCTGGGCTCTATATTCTGTTCCATTGATCTATGTGTCTGTTTTTATACTAGCACCATGCTGTTTTGATTACTATGGCCTTAAAGTACTATATAAAACTAGATAGTTTGATTCCTACAACTTTGTTATTCTTTCTCAGGATCACTGTTGCTATGTGGGACCTTTTGTGACCCCACATAAATTTTTGAAATATTTGTTCTAGGTCTGTAAAATACATCATTCATATCTTGATAGGAATTCCATTGAATCTATAGATTGCTTTGGGTAGTATGGCCATTTAAATGATGTTAATCCTTTCTATCCATGGACACAGTGTGTGTTTCCACTTATTTGTATCTTCTTCAGTTTTTTTCTTCAGTGTCTTATTATTTTCTGCATTAGGTAATTAACATCCTTGGTTAGATTTATTCTAACTTATATTATTCCTTTGGAAGCAATCATGAATGGGATTGTTTTCTTAATCTTCCTTTCTGATAGTTCATATTGGTGTATACAGAAAAAAAATTGATTTCTGGGTATTAGTTTTGTATCCTGTTACTTTACTGAATTTATTTATCACTTATAATACTTTATTTGTAGAATCTTTGATTCTTTATGTAAGTATCATGTCACTTGCAAGTAAAGATAGTTTTATATCTTACTTTCCCATTTGGGTGTCTTTTATTTTTTCTTCTTGTCTGATTGCTATGTCTAGGACTTCTGGTGCTATGTTGAATATGAGAAGTGACAATGTACATCCCTGTCTTGTTCTGATCTTAAGGGAAATGCTTGCAGTTTTTGCCCTTGAGTAGGATGCTGGAAGCAGGTTTGCCATATATGACCTTTATTATGTTTATGTATATTCCCTCTATATCCACTTTGATGAGAGTTTTTATCATAAATGGGCTCTGGATTTTATCAAATGCTTTTTCTGCATCTATTGATATAATCATGTGGTTTTTATTCTTTATTTTGTTTATATGGTGAATCACATTTATTATTTTGCAAATGTTGTACCAAACTTGCATTCCCTGAATATATCCTACTTGATCATGGTGTATGAATTTTTTGATGCATTGCTGTATTCAGTTTGCTAATATTTTGTTGAGGATTTTAGCACCTATGTTCACCAGGGATATTGGCCTACACTTTTCTTCTTTGTAGCATCTTTATCTGCTTTTGGAATTAGAATAATGCTCGCCTCATAAAATGAGCTTGGGAGCCCTCCATTCTCTTGAATTTTATGAAGTAGTTTGAGATGGAGAGGTGGTAGTTTTCCTAGTACTGTTTGGTAAAATTCATCTGTAAAGTCTTCTGGTCCAGGGCTTTTGTTTGTTGGGAGATTTTTGATCACACTTCAATTTCACTAGGTGTGATCTGTCTATTCAGATTCCCTGCTTCTTTCTGATTTAGTTTTTGAAGTGTGTATGTTTCTAGGAATTTACACATTTCATCCAGGTTGTCCAATTTTTTGGCATATAAGTGTTCATAATATTTTCTTATACTCCCTTGTATTCTTTGGTGTCAGTTGTTATTTCTCTTATTTCATTTCTGGTTTTATTTATTTGGGTCCTTTCTCTTTTTTTCTTGATGATTCTGGTTGAATGTTTGTCAATCATTTTTTATCTTTTCAAAAAAAACTCTTGGATACATAGATTTTTTCATCTTTTTTAGACTCTATTTCATTTATATCTGCTCTGATCCTTATTATTTCCTTCTTTCTGCTTGCTTCAGGCTTTGTCTGCTGTTATTTTTCAAGTTCCTTTAAATGTAAAGTTAGGTAGTTTATTTAAGCTTTTTCTTTTCTTTTTTTTTTTTTTTTTAAGATAGGCCTGTAAATGCTATGATTTTCCCTCTTAGGATTGCTTTTCCTATGTCCCACAGACTTTGGGTTGTTGTGATCTAATTTTCATTTGTTTCAAAGTATCTTTTGATTTCTTCCTTGATCACCTTGTTGACCCATTCACTTTAAAAATTTTTTTATTATTGTTTAATTATAGCTGTCCTCATTTTCTCCCCCATTGCTCTCCCCTACCCTGCCTACCCATCTTTTCCCCCATTCACTCCTCCTCCCTCCATTGTCCATTTCCATGGGTCTTTTATACACGTTCCTTGACTTGACCCTTCTCTTTCTTTTCCCCATTACCCTCCCCAATCCTCCTCTCTGGTCAGTCATTTTGTTCTTTATTTTCACGTGTCTGGTTGTATTTTGTTTGCTTGTGTTGTTGATTAGGTTCCATTTAAAAGTGAGATTATATGTTTTTGTGTATTTTTCAGCGTTCTTCTTGTGATTGATTTCTAGTTTCATATCATTGTAGTCAGAGAATTCTTGATATGATTTCAATTCTTATATTATTGAGACTATCTTTGTGCCCTAACCAAGGCTGACCTTTATCAGTACCAGATCCAGGGGAGGTGGAAGGGTCAGCTAAAGTCTCAGAGCTCCCAAAGTTCTGCCTTGGCCTATTAGCTTTCTGTTAGGCTTTGTCTCTGAAATGGCCTCAAACTGTATTCTTCAAGAGCCTGGCTTAAACTCCACAGAGTGGGGTAATAGTGATTCCTGAGGGTGAGGCTATTGCTTCCCCTCAGGCTGATGCCCCTTGGTGGGGAATGCTCTGCCTGAAAATCATGGCTTCTGCAGTATGGGAAATGTCTTAGCACAATGATCCTGGTGGCTGACCATTCAGCGCTCTTGCCAGAACCACCAACCCAGATTCTCCTCACATGTCTCTAGTTCACTCTGACCACCCTTTGCCCACACCTAGGGTAAGTGGCTGCAAACAAATTGCTGTGCATTGGCCCTTGAAGAAGCTCATTGTGTCTCTAGCCATCTATTCCTGTTGGACAGAAACCCCACTGTTTTTTATAGCCCAATGTTATGCGGGTTCCTTTTCTGGTTCTGGTGTTTTATGCTGTGGAGGCGAGCTTGGGGTTTACACCATGCACTTCTCAGGAGGAATCACCCCTCCTCAGCCACTGAAGTGTCCCACCAGCACTTCACATGCTGCACATGGGAGCTAAGTCCTGCCAGCCTTTTCACACCCTTGCGGTCCCTAACAGTCTCATTGTAGTGATTTTTTAAAATAAATCCTTGGTTATAAGGCTTTTCTCCAGCTAGTGTACAGTTGGCTATTCAGGATGATTTTCTATAATTTAGTTGTAATTCTAGTTTTGTTCTGGGAGGAGGTTAATGTATCTTCCGCATACTTTGCTGCCATTTTGTTTCTCTATGTGCATTTTAATTACAATAGCATGTGCTTTAAATACTAATTGTGAAAAAGACTGTATACAACTTATGTTGAAGGACTCTTGAGAACTCAGCTCTGGAACATCCTTTACTATTAATATGCTCAGCAGCCAACGAGATGTGATCAAGAGGATAGTCATACTATTTTTTAAGTAACTGCTTTTATTATAAGGCAAGACATTTTTTGCATGTATTCAAACTGTTATTAACAATTTACTACATAAATCTTTAACATTTAAATTGCCTTCATGTTATCTGAACCACTGTAAGCTAAAATGCATTTTTAATTTCATCAATTTAGTTTCATAAATATAATTCACCTATTATAAAAGTGAATATGAGTAATTTTCATAAGTATATGATATTAATTATTTATTAAGTGTTAATTGATAAAAAATGATGTTCTCTATTACCTATCTTTTATAGAACTTTCTTCTGGAGTTTGACCACTACAATAGGTTATCTTCTCCTTTAAGATAAACAATGACATCAATGTAGGAATAAAACTGAAATAATATATTTTTATTCCTCTAAACAACTCCCTAGACTTTAAGCATGCACACAAACACACCCTTTCTCTGATATAAAGTATACACAAGGAATTGTTAGTTTTGACAGTGTATAAAGCAGAGACAAGAGAGAGCCATAGCATAAATATAAGGAGCTGATAAGATTCATGGAAAGTCAGAGACATAAAAACTAGGTTTACTAGATAATTTATCTTCCAAAGTGATCTCTTTAGATATTGGAAAAGGGTTTTATTAGTAATTACACTGGTACAATAGGCATGAAACCCACTGACAAACACCATCCTCATTGCCACTGACCAGGAAAGTTTAATGCAGAATACTATGGGAATTTTTTACTCAACTGTACTGTCTGTACTATATTAGACTATTTAATTTCATAAAAGTTATCGAGAAGTGATAGGTATATTTTCATTTGTAATTTCCAGAACCTAACAAAGCACATGATAAAAAGTAAGCATTAAATAAATTTTGTTTAACATATGAGTAATGAGTTAGCATAGATAATCAATAAAGTTTTTTCTAGATCTAAAAAGTCTATAATTTAAGATATTTGGACATCCTTGATATAGCAGCTAAATCAACTATATTATGAGAATTGACTTTCTCTTTTACTCCAAGTTCACTCTACCACAGACTATTTAGGCCAGTTAAGGAAGTAAAATTCTAAGTTGATTCTCTCAAAGTCTCTTGAGCAAGTCAAAACTATCTAGTGAGAGGAAAGATATTATCTACATTTTATACCTGGATATAACATTTCTTCATGTACCATATAACTGGTGAAACTGAAAAAGTGGGCATTTAGAGTAGACCCATCAAAAACAGAAAGATACATTATTCTTTTCAAGAAGATGGGTCAAGCTACCAAAGTGTCCCAGGACATGTTATATAGACTGTTACTATATATAAAACATTGAGTGTTACATAATGTTGAGCATATTTTTAAAAAGAGTTTTCTGGACTAAAGGAATATTTCTTCACCTTTTTTTAGAGTTATTTCAGTTAGATTTAAAATACAAGAAAAAGCCCTGGCTGGTGTAGCTCAGTGGATTGAGCGCGGGCTGGGAACCAAGCGGTCCCGGTTCGATTCCCAGTCAGGGCACATGCCTGGGTTGCGGGTCAGGTCCCCGTGAGGGCCATGTAAGAGGCAACCATACATTGCTGTTTCTCTCCCTCTCTTTCTCCCTCCCTTCCCCTCTCTCTAAAAAAAAATAAATAAAAATAAAAAAATCTTAAAAAAATAAAATACAAGAAAAAAACTTTACAATTATTAACATTTCTAGATGTTTGCAAATAAAATCTAAAATAGCTAGTAAGAAGGTTAGCTTCTAATTATTTGCTTTTCTCTTTAGAATTGAAATGAAGTTAAATTTATACTATTTATTGCTCATATCTTTGTTTTACGTGTAGTGTCATCTTTTCCCATCCACATTGCCATGTCTAGTTATCTTCTCCCATTTTTCTACCTCTCACTTTATTTTTTTCTTTTTCTGCAGGTATATTTTCCTTTACACTCTCTTCATTCTAGTTTTTTTTATTTTATTTTATTTTATTTATCTATTTTTAGAGAGAGGGAAAGGGAGGGAGAAAGAGAGGGAGAGAAACATCAGTGTGTAGTTGCCTCTTGTGCACCCCATACTGGGGACCCGGCTTGCAGCTCAGGCACGTGCCCTGACAGAATGGGACTGGTGACCATTTGGTTTGCAGCCCACGCTCAATCCACTGAGTTACCCAGCCAGGTCAATGCTAGTTTTTATTGAACTTTGATTGATCCTTTTCCTGGTATTCTTAAGAGTCAATTGCAAGAAATCTGATGATGAAATATTTTATATGTAAATTTAAGGAACATTTTCAAGCCATTTATACTTAATGTAAGTACTAATGTAGTTAAGTCTGCATCTTTACTCTTTGTTTTATGTTTGTTCTATTTTACTCTATTATTTTTACTTCTTTGAATTAGTTTGATTATTTATTTTGCTCCTCTATTAACTTTCTCATTATGTATTCCTGTAGAATTTTATACTAAATTATATTATATTATTGTATTATAGAAACTACGACACAAATAATCAGCTAATTAAAGTCTATCATAAGTTAATTTATGAATATTTAACATTTCATATTTACCCAGTGCCTCTTGCCATTTAAGTTACTATCCTATGTATTTTATTTATATTTCTAGTTTAAGCCACACAAGTCATTATTATTATTAGTGTGTAAATTCAGTATTCATTTGGACTTTAAATATTTACTTTCCCTTTCCTTTGCTAATTATTTCTCAGATTTCACCATGCTCCCATCTTGAATCATTTTTCTTCTGCTTGATGATCACTCTTCTGTACTGCCTTTGGTTTTGGTCTATGGATAATGAATTCTCTCAAGTTTTTATGGGTGTGGGGGTCTAAGTATACATTTGTTCTGTCTCCATTTTTAAATATTTTCACTCAGTGTACAGTTAAAGGTTGACAGTAAATTTTCTAGCATTTGTTTATTGGGGATTAACCATTTTTTTTTTTTTTTTAGTTTCCTTTAACTAACCCCTTGGGTTTTAGCACTCTGGAAGTTTCAATCGAAAGCCTAAAAATTCTCTTACTAAGAGGACCCTGAACTCAAAATATTTTTCCTGGTCTAAGAGATAATTTAAAACTCTGATTGTTTTTTAGCTTTTAATCCTCCACTTTCTTTGCCACTTCTCAGTCTTTAGATTTCTCAAGAGCAGATGCTACACCAAATGTTAGTCTCTTCTCCGGCCTCCCTTATTTTGTGGATCTTGGCCCTTCAATTCCTGACTGCCTTGAAGCTTCTTAACATCTTCAAACAATTGTTTTTTCTTTGTCTTATTTTACCTTTTTTCAAACTTTTCAGGTTGAACTTTATAGAAGAGTTGTTTTCAAACAAGCTATTTGATTCTTGTGAGCCACAGCAGAAGACAGCAGAAATCTTCTGAGACATCTTTTGTGTCTGGTTTTTACTTGTTACGGTCAATGATTTTTTTTCCTTGTCATTAGTGGGTAGCAATAATTCTGTTAACCTTTATTGGCATCTGAGACATAATATCTTAAGACTTTACTGAATCCATTATCCAACTGTCACACAAAATTTTATCAAAAATTATTCATTTTTAAATAATAACATCCATATCTTACTTGTTTAATTTTAATGTATTAAAAGTGGAGTTTGGCTCACCCAGGTAATTAATTGCTTTGTACATGCCTTTGAAAGACCTATCTTTTTTTGCATAAACATATATTACAATTTCAATGTCTCTGTTTATGTTTTGCTTGCTTTCTGTTTTTGTTGATTATGATCCAGTTAAAGATGAGATCATATGGTATTTGTCCTTCACCGCCTGGCTTACTTCACTTAGCATAATGCTCTCCAGTTCCATCCATGGGGAGGGGAGGGGAGAGGATGCAAATAACTGTAATTGAACAACAATAAAGTAATTTAAAAAAAAAAAAAAGAAACGACAAGGAGTGCTGGCAAGTGTTGGAAGCTAAAAGAGAAGATTCCTCTGTGGAGCCTTCCAAGGGAGCGTGGCCCTGTTGACATCTTAATTTTGAGCTTTTATCCTCCAGAACTGTGAGACAATAAATTTCTGTTGTTTTAAGCTAAAAAAAAACATATATTACAAATGTAACATGTAAAAATAGTGTTTGAAACAATTATTATTATATTAATATTATTAAATTATTCTTTAACTTCTCATAAACTCTTCTACCTTCTTTTTTCTTTACCATTGACTTATACCTAATTACTAATTGTGCCTTTCAAAAACTTAGAAAAATGATAAATATATAAAGTTACAATGTAAGATGTCCCATTGCTAATAAAATGTAATATTATATTCTTACATCTTGAGAGAAGAAACCATGAATCCATACATAGTTTTCAGGTTGATGTTCTTGCTACCTTGATATTGTGCAAAGCACAACAGCTAACAAGATGTACAGTGAATACTCCTTGTTCTTATTGAACATGTTATTTTCCATCTCTTAATTTAAGGTCTCTGAGAAAGCAATGTGTTGTGTTTAACTCAGAAGAGAATTATTGAGCCTACCAATCACTGTGCTACATGATATAGAAATAATAATGAGATAATTATTATTATACTTGCTGTCTTGGAATATGTAATCGAGGTAGATAATATTTATTTTCTATTTTGATTTCTTAAGAGATGAAATCAAAATTAAATACAGTTTAGTAGGATCATACCCTTACTTAACATTCAGTAAACATTATTTAACCAAAAGGCTTTTGCAAATAAAATGAAATTTAGAGCTCAAATGCCAATTTTTCATTTTAATAGCTAGCTAACCTGAAGGTAAGCGTGGATATGACACAGAATGTATAAGGGTATTAGCACAATTCTCGTATTAACCATCTATTTTAAGTAGTTAAAATTTTATACCATATCTCAGAAGTTTTTCTTATTTTTCACTATGTTGTGCTATACAAAACAAAAACACACTAATAAAGATCACACCAGCTTTACCTCTACAAACGTATCCTACATATACTAACACATAAGCCAAAAATCACATGCACGAGGCAACGTTTCAGCTTTGTAACAGAAATCTATCTGAAAACATACATAATGCCTATCAGAATTAGTCATTAAAGCACAGTTGCATAAATTATTACAGCAACCATGAGGTGGAATAGTCTGTATCAATCAAAGAATGAGGCAGAACCGAAAGTATTTATTATTTAGAAACAATCTTGAGAGCTTATTTGGAGGTTCTAGCAGGAGAGCCCAGGTACTTGTATATCCTTGACTGAAGACCGCTTCTCTCCTTTAGCCTGGAAGGTCGTCCTCTTCCACCGAGTGCACATGGGTCGCTGAAGGAGGACAAAGACACCAGCCTAGTCAGCCAGATCAGCTTAGTCAATCCTGGTGATCAATGGGGTGACAGAGGTTGCAGTATGAACAAAGATGGGGAGGGTAGAGTTAAATGGAGAAAGTGGGGGATGGGCAGGGCAGGGGAGAGTAATGGGGAAAATGGGGCAAATGTAATTGAACAACAATAAAAATAAATTAAAAAGAAATGGAAGTTAAGCTTGCGTGGACAAAAACCCAATTGACTAACAATGTATAATATATCTTTTTATTTCTGGAAAAAATACACAAATAAACACACCTGCACGTAGCAAAAACCTGTGTACATAGACATGTATATTCATAAACAATGTATCAAATTTTGCCTATTTTGGTGATACTGGGAACACCTGTGCAGTGAAAATGAAGCCTGTAATGGGGGAATTTTATTGATATATGCTTTTCACTGTTTATATTATTTTTCGTGTGTTTTTTAAAATCAATTTTGAGAGTGGGTGTAGGGAAAGATGAGTTATCAACTGTTTAAACATAATCAAAATAACACAAAACCCACCAAAATGTATATAAAATTCCTTAATGATCACACATGTAAAAATAGAAGGGAAAAAGGATTAATATTGCATTGGTATTCTAGACTTTGATTCACACGATAGTGTCTTTAGGATGTTTAATATAAGATGCAAAGAAACACTCTAGTTTAAATTTGCCATGCCATTAAGTTTACTGCTATAGCCTTACTGGTATATAAGTCAAAATGAATCAGTCATGCTCATGGAGAGGTATTTTGAAATGGTAGTTTGGTTTTATGAGCTCTTAAAAAAAATTGTTAGTATCAGTGACTATTCTCAAGCCGTTCTGGTAGAAAAGTACATATAAATAACCAGAAATAATGTTAATACTGTAACTTGAACTATTTTGCTTTTCTTTCTAAGTTGGTATAAAACTACAACTTCCTCCCACTATTTTTATGATCAACAGTGCACATTTCCTTGTTTTTAGACTTGGCAAGAGACAAGTTATAGATAGGAACATGGAAGACACCCCAGCTAAATTGACAATAAAATCTCAATTGTTTTTGATGTCAATCACTTTATGTTGTAATTAAATCAGCTAGCAACAAGTACTGCCTGATTTCTGGTTGCCACAGAACATTATAAAATGAAAAAAAATCAGAAGACTTGATCATAAAATATTAACAGAGAAAAACTGATCTAGTGTCTGCCCTTTCTTTGTGGATAAACACCTTATCTACATGTATGATTTAATTTATAATTTGAGATATTTTATAAGAAAAATACATCTAAAATGGAAAGGAAGAAATAAAACTTTCACTATTTGCAGATGACCTGATACTATATGTAGAATACAATAAGGACTCCACCAACAAACAGAAAATTACCCTATTTGAAATGGCATCAAAGGCAATCAAATACCTTGGAACAAATTTAACCAAGGGGGTAAAAGACCTGCACTCTAAAAATTATAAGACATTGTTGAAAGAAATTGAAGGTGATACAAATAAACAGAAGGATATACCATGCTCATAGGTTGGAAGAAATAATATCGCTGAAGTGTTTTTACTCCCCAGGGCAATATGCAGATTCAATCCAATCTTTATCAACATACAAATGGCACATTTCACAGAACTAGAACAAAGAATCCTCAAATTATATAGAACCACAAGAGACCCCAAATAGCCAATACAATCTTGAGAAATAAGAACAAAGTTGGAGTACTCACCCTCCCTGTTTTCAAACTATACTATAAAGCTATAGTAATCAAACAATATGATAGTAGCACAAAACAGACACATCCATCAATGGAGTAGACTAGAAAGTTTTGTTGTTGTTGTTGTTTTTGTTTTTAATTTTTTTTAAGATTTTTTATTTATTTATTTTTAGAGAGAGGAGAAGGGAGGGAGAAAGAGCAATGTATGGTTGCCTCTCGCATGGCCCTCACTGGGGACCTGACCTGCAACCGAGGCATGTGCCCCAACTGGGAATCGAACCGGGACCCTCTGGTTCCCAGCCCGTGCTCAATCCACTGAGCTACATCAGCCGGGCTAGACTAGAAAGTTTTTAATTTTTAATTCCATTTTAAAATTTATTTATATTTAGGAAAAAAAACTATTATCATATTACAGTAATATTACAGGATATTACTTTTTGCATACGAATATCATTATTGCTTTCTAGAGTTATACTTTTAATGCATAAGCATAAATAAAAGAATTAAAAGCATTTATATGGATACACACACACATGTATATATATATGTATATATATAATTAGTGCCCCTTATATATAATGCACATCCTTATTTTCCCTCAAATATTTGGGCCAAAAAGTATTCATTATAAATGGCAAAATACGGTATTTTCCCATCTGGTATAGTACATTAACTGTTACTGTCTGTCTACCTCCACTGGAATATAAGCTCAATGAAATCAGAGAAGTGTTTCTCTTTTATTCAAGGCTCTATGTCTAGCAGTAGAACTTTGCCTGGCAAACAGTAGACACTGAATAAACATTGGTGGAATATTAAATTAACAGATATATTTCAAATGAGAATCTAATGACACAATCTACTTTTCTACATCCTATAAATTCTTCCAAGGCAAAAATATTGTCATATTTAAACTTGGTTTTCTATTCTCCTAATGCATTTCCTTGGATAAAGCTATGCTGAATAAACTGATTAAATGAGTAATTTATATAAAGCCCAATATAAAATTCTCAAGTTATGGATTGACTTAAATCCAGTGTGACCACAAAATTGAAAGCTTCTAACTGCAGGGTTTGAACTCATTATTGTTTTGGCAAGAAAAAGCATACATTAAATTTTTTTCTCACATGTAATCAAACCTCATCCTCCTTCTTGAAGGCCTAAATTTGACTTTGTTATGATGAAAGAGAAGAGAGAGTGACAATAAATGCACTATACCAAATATGTAAAACAAGGTGTTGGGTATTAAGTGAAAGAGGGAAGTAAATCAAGAGGAAGGGATAGAAGTAATTATGAAGCAAGAGATGATGGTGGCTTAGAAATCTCTGAAATGCAGTTTCTGACACTGAAATATAATAATAGTAATTGATTTAGAAGGTGGTTCTTAGGATGAAATATGTTAATAAATATAATATACTTAGCCCAGTGTCTGTACTGTAGTTGATTCAATAACTGTTAAATGTAATGTATAGGGCTTAGATAAAAATGTAGCAAATAGTCATTATTTTATCAAAATTATTATTTATAACAGACTTAAGGGCATCTAAATACTGTCCTACTCAAGTGCCTGAGATAATCCGAAAATTATTACAAAAGGCAGGATTCTCTCCTGACTGTGAAAGAAAAGCAGGTCTGGAAAAACCACTGAGACCAGAGATATTCAGAAATATGCTAACAGAGAATAACTTCTGATCTTTCTAATGCTGTTGGCTTTTATAGCCTCCCTTAGCACTGACTGACTGAAATGTCTAGAGTAAGAAAACATCGCAAACTAATTTTTATTGGTTTTTTTTCCTTGACATTTTTCTTAGTCTGCATATTTGGTGCAGTTGCTTAGACGGACTATAATCCTTTAGTATTGCATTCTCCAGATTACTACTTTCAATAAATTAAGATTTGTGTACTTCAAAATATTATGTTATGCATAACAATCTATAGCACTAATTTAAATAATTCATAAAATGTTATTCTTTAGGCATCCAGTTTCTATCTCTTTCTTTCAGATGAATATCTTTCCTTCTGTCTAGTATAAATCGGTTGGCACTGGAATGAAAGAAAACTATGTGTAATACAGAGTTATCTCTATATGTATAACATTACAGATATATATATAAATATATATATAAATTTATCTACATAAAGAATGGATATTTAGTATGTCATCACCCACATTAGATTTTCATAACATCAGCTGAATCAGAAACAAACAGTAAAAGGCTTCTGAATAAAGTAGATGTGATCAAGTTTCCAAAGTACCAATCCATAGTTTTATTTCTTATATTTGTAATATAGCTAAATTGTGGAACTCATTCTACAAATGCATGTACACTTATCACATCAAATTACACATTTGTTTAGCAGATGTCAAATACTAGGCACTGTGTTAAAAGGGAATGAAGAATTTAGAGTATCTTTAAAGCCTAAAGGAATATAAAGTTAATTCCATCCTTTCAGTTGACAGAATGTTCACTGGATATATTTATGTCAACAGTAGAGAGTGAACCCTCAATATCAACAATATCTTTGTGGTGTATACATCTTATGCGGAAAAAGTAGAGGACGTGGAGATTTTGTTTGTGGGATGGTATGAAAAGTGCCTCTGTCTCTTCATTTGATGATTTTAGAATCTTCTTTGTTTGATTGGGAGACAGAGTCCTCTATTATTTTTTTGTACTTTTGTTCCTGTCCCAGTTACTAAGGAACTTTTTTTTCTCTCAAAGCTAACTCTCTTCCCACTTCTTAGTATGCATGCTTTATTCTGATTTAGGTGCATGAATGATTTCTCCAGACTTCCAGACCTTTTTCCTGGTCACTTTGCTTTCCCTGCGGCAGGCCATAGAGTCTCAAGGATCTAGGAGTGTGAAATAATAACACGAGAGAAAACAGGAAGATTTGAAACTAGTTATCCAGCAGCTGCGCACTGGTCAACTGGGATCTTGAATCTGCCACTCACTAACCACATGGATGTGATCAAAGTATAAGTAAATGTCTTGGCCATTCTGTTTTGTCCTTTAAACAAGGGTGAAAAAATACTAGTGCTCACTACATAGGCATGTTGTGACGATCAAAGGATGTGATACTGTTTCCTAGTAATATTATGAATCTGGTCTCAGTAAACTCTTTTAGGAAAATAGGCAACTCAGTTTTTACCTAACGGGAAACCACAAGAATTGCAGTGACTCATGTCTGACTCCACATGCAATCTGAAAAATATACGAACTTACTTTCAGAAATCATTCAATGGACATAAATCGAGAGAATTTTGACATGAATTAATCGTCGATCCAGAGTATTTTGACCTGACTTTAGATCTTTTTAAGATTTAATATTTTCTTTCACCGAAGAACATTGTTCTGTTTTATTTGCTTATCACAATATTTTACTTTAGTTTATCTGCTGTATTCCTTGATTTAATTTATGTTTCCTGTGATATCTCTTAATATCATCCATCTGATGCAGTTTCCCTGATACTCTTTAAAAGAAGCTGATCTGACCATAGACCACTATTCGTAGGAGATGAGTGAGCTGCCGCAGAAAATGGGAGGCATCGCAATGGGTCTTTACATAGCTAATAGAACTGTACTCTGCTCGAGTGCATAATGCTGCTTTGTTTGTCACTATCATAATACCAGAAATATGAGAAAGTGTATTTGAAAGGGAGCGTGGTTCCAAAGAGGGCAAAGCCAACGCACAGCTATGAAGAAGCCGACTAGTAGCAGGACTATTGTGATGATAACATCTCACACAGGAAATCAAAGTCTTGGGTGAACAAATGCACAGGCTGCTCCAGGCCTAGGCAGTCTTCTCTCTGTCTGTAGAGGTGACCAAGTGACAGTCTGGTTTCTCTTTGGTGCCTGCCAGTGTCATGGTTTGCAAGCCCTTCCACAGCATAACAGGCAACATCACATCCTTCTGTTATTTCCTCTCTACTCTTGTCCCTTTATATTTCACTCTCTAATTGCTTCTTACCATTTACCTATTTAGGTAATTGTGCTATCATTTACTATTAATTGGACAACTATTCTGTACTATGCATAATATTAGAGTAAAAAATATATTCCTCCATAGGTCATGATTTGTTGGGCAAAATACCTATAAAATAATTACAGACAGCAGTTTTAAGTGTTTTAACAGAAGCAGGTACACGTGTTTCATTATAAAGTAAATAGAACAGCACAATCATTATGATAGCTGGTGTTTTTAGTTAGGAATTTGAAGGCTAACTGGAAGGCAGTTATAAGAAAAGTTACTGTAGAAACCAAGTCAGCCTGTTGCTGCCTTGGGGTATGATGCTTTTCCTTCCCTAAGTTCACCATAGGAGCCTACCTGTTACTGAATTGTCCACAGCATCTTCATATGTGAAGAGTCCAAACCACATAAGAATCAGCTTATGTGTAAGTAAAAACATGTTAAATGTTGTGAAAATGTCATTGTTTTATGAACCCAACAATAATAACCTTTTTTTTTTCTACTTTTGAACTTTTTTTCCTGCTTTGGGAAGGTGATTCATGCAAAAGAGGTAAAAAGAAATGTTGTTAAACAAAATTAAAAAGCAAACTGGACTTTGAGGACATATTTACCATAAAGATTAATAGCTTTAAGACAGAGGATTTTATAAAACAGAAAATAATTGGCCTTGATTCTAATAAAATGCAATAAGTAAAAATAATAAAAATATAAGGCAAATGACCAATAACTATGAGATGTAATAGTAAGATTAATAAATAACTGAAGATATGAAAATGTAAAGATAAAATATAATTTTCACATGTTTAATTATAATATTTTAAAATCTGGAAAGTCTGGTATGGTGAGAAAAACTCCAATACTCTATACTGAGAGTTAATATAGGTACAATACAAAGCAAAAATTCATATTAATATCTTGTACAATAGAGAAAAACTAAAAACTACCTAAAATGTCAATAGTTTTGGAATTATTACATAAGACAACATAATAGTCTTAATATAACAATTAGAACTTTTCTTAATTCATAAAATATTACTATTAATATTACATGGAAACCATTAGCATTAAGGCTGTAATTACCATGGCAAATATAGAAAAGTCTAATCAAGTAAAACCTGTAAAAGTATGTATCCGTAACCATGAAAACATTAAAATAAAAGTCATTTCTTAAAAGGGAATATGATAAAACATTCAAATGGGGTTTGGTGGCTATCAGGTCTTTGGGTGATGTCTTCTATACATTTTAAGTTTTTATTTTTCTGTGAAAATAATTTTAAAATAAAAATAAAATCAACAAGTATGCATATGTGCAGCTTGTTTTGTGGTTCGGTGTGGCACCAGCTCATTTGTGAAAAGTGAGAATTCCAAGCAAGTCATATAGGACACTGCAGTGATTGCAGACGTGCTCCTCTGCTGTGGAAGTGATGGGAAGATCCCTGCAGAAAGGCAGAATGCTGCTGGCCAGGCAACAGGAGATTCTGGGCTGAGGTTTGCCTGGTAGACTTGGCTTCCACGTTCTGTTAATAAAACAAGTCATTCTGTTGCCTGGAGGTAAAAAGGTCAATTTTGAGATTAAATTAGTCAAGTGCTTGATTTCAGTGTATGATGCTGTTCCTGTGAGTTGGTTAATTCCACTATTTTGTGAAGTTCTCACTGGAGCCCTTGGGAAAATGAAGTCTATTCCTGATTTGAACTTCATTGATGAAAGGTTCTTTTCCTTTCTGATTTCTAATAGTATATATTTTTCTTACTGTGGCACCAACTCTTTTGCAATTTTACCTTCCCTCATTTTTAGTGATAAGCTATTTTAAAGATAGAACTTTGATAGGTAAGCTAAGCAGTTATCTACGATATGATATCTAATCAAATACAGACCTGTTTAAAGGATACTGATGATGTGATGATGTTGCTCACAACACCTGCTAAGTTTCTCAGATGGTTGTTTTAAGATGAAGGTTAAATAATTTATATTTATAGAAGCTTAAGTGAAAGAACAGCTCTGCCCATTAAATTTCGATGGCACACCAGTAATGCCCATGTTTTCAGCTTTTGGTGATGCTTATCAGAGTTGTCAGTGTCTTCTTATCATTAAAACATCCTGCTCACAGGGATCAGTTACAGCTTTACTAAAACACAGCAGCACAGCTTTGGTGGGGGGCATTTATAGCTCATTTCTTCAAATGAAATTGGAGTTTTATGAGGGGTATATCCTTGAAAAAGTAAAATATTAAATTTTACCATATGGTTAAAATTCATCATTTAATTAAACCATTTGTTTTTACACCATAAAAAAAGATATAAGAAATAAAGAGTCTCTAGCTTTGTTTTCTCTCAAAAAGAAATCAAATTCCTGGGATGCCAAAGCTGCAGTAATGCCTTTGCTGGGGAGTGTGTCCTAAGTTCTTACTCCTGTACTGACTGCCAGCTCCTTGCTTACCACAGCATAAAGAATGCTTTCCCATTTCCATTCTGTTCTCTAGCATGAGGGAAAAGGGTGCAAACATCACAACAAGCACAGTGAGAAAGATGATTTTAATATCTTTGCAACTGCTCCTTGAAATATTCTTGAAATATCTCTTTCCATGGTCCTTTCATAACACTTTCCAGCCTGGGTCATGTGCACATAATCTTAGGGGAATGGGAGACTCAAAAAGAAAATTGAAATAGCTTCCAGCCAGGGAGCTATAAGCATCTGTTAGAGATGCTAAAAGAATGATAGATTTCGGATTTATTTCTGAGCTCTCTTTCACAGTCTCTATATTTACATAGGTGAAGTGAACACAGAGCGAGACTGTGCTGTCAAAGAGCATGTTTTTATCCAGTATGTCGATCATGAAAGAAAGGAAAGACAACTTTCCTCCAATAGCTAGTGAGGACCCAGAGCAGCAGGTGCAGTCTCCGTTTGCTCCACTTCTGCCTCCTGTGGCTTGTGAGACTGGATTCATCAGCACTAGTTTTACATCAGAGATATTCTATAAATACCCATTAATAATTGGTTATGGTGTGATTTTAAAGCATTTGGAAAGAGCTGTTGGACACACATCACAGGGACTAATCACATCATTGCAAAAACAAGTATTATTCAAATAGGAAGATGGTGAAGTAACAGAGAATTTTTTAAAGTGAGGTGTTATCTGATTCATTCCAGGCAGAAATATACAATTTATTTTCTTTTGTGATGATTCTAACTTAGATGGCAACATATCCTTTAGAAAGAAAATGTTCTGCTACCTCCTGAGTGCAAAAAGAAAAGAGCGAATAAGTGATTATAAATGTGATGAGGTAAGCTAGCATAGAATGTTTGATCTAGAAGGGTAGCAACTCATTATGAAGATGGACAGAGGTGCAGAGTATTTAAGTGCTTTGCTCAAGGACTCTGAGATAGTTGGGATGGGCTGGCATTGTGTTGCCCACGATATTAAGAATCTTACATTTATAGACATCTAGGCTTCTGGTTTCACCCTTTTTATTATTTCATGCAGAATTCATTGTCACTAAATCTATACTTGAAAAGCCATAAAGAATATCTCCTGCATTGTACTTTTTCTAGGAAAATTCAGTTTTTGCCCTTGATTCAATGTTCAGTTTGTCCTGGAGAAGAATGTTAGAAGAATCAGATGAAAAGTAAGGCCATTGCATTGGAATTTATACTCTAGCGTTATCTGCAAAGAGACTGTGGGTCTGATGGAAGTTTTCTTTATGAGAATGAACCCCTTTATCACAGACATTGTATTCTACTATTTACTTGGAATATATTGAGTACATGTAAAAAGCAGCACATAAAAATGATTATTGGTTCCTAATCCCATATTTATATAAATATGCATACAACTAGATATTAGAATAGTATGGTGGAATAATGTTGGAGTTTTACTCTTTTATAACTAGTTTGAAATATGGTTTAAAAACTAAAATAGCATTCTAATTTTAATATGGGCATTTAATAGGAAAAATGCAGTGAACAGAGATTATCCTTCAATAGTTATCTGAGTACCTAATTAGGGTTTCTTAAATGCTATTACTACCTGGTTGTATGTTAAAGTCTACATTTCAAAGGCTTTAACACAAGAACAATTACCGAATTTTTCACCCAAACAAAGAAGTGGTTGTTTCCTGTCTTTCTATAGGTGATGGAAACAATGGGTTTATGATGAACTCCCTATTTGAGTTAGAATAACACATAGGTACTGGTTTCCAAAATTTACTAGACAAATAATAGGTCATCTTTTGAGGACATGCTGTATACATTTTCATTTCCTCATACCTATGCCCATAAACTTTTAGAGTTTGGGAATGTCAGTGCTACAATACCTCCTTTAAAGGCTGTCCCTGTATTCTTCTTGCTTCCAAATTACTCAGTTAGCAATTGCTGCTCTAAACCCTTTTTTAAAAAGATTTTATTTATTCTTAAAGAGAGGGAAAAGGAGGGAGGAAGAGAAGGAGAGAAGCATCGATGTGTGAGAGGATCATCTATCAGTTGCCTCTGCACAAGCCCCAACCAGGATGGCCCACAGGTCAAACATGTGCCCTGACCGGGAATTAAACCAGTGACCTTTTGCTTTGCGGACAACACCCAACCTAACTGAGCCACACTGGTCAGGGTTGCTCTAAACTCTTTTCTTATATAACATTTTGTATCTGCTCTGAAGGTTTCCTTAGGCAATGCAAGGGAACACACCTCAGCTACAATTGGCGTGCGTGTATGCTATCGGTACATGTGAAACCTCAATGCAAGATTATGCTGTATATCTTAAATGGTAAACTATAAGTGAACAATTCAAAGAAGTTGAAAATCAAAATTTGGTGTATAATTTAGAGTTTCATATGCAAAAAGCCACTAGTCAGGATTAATTAAAATACGGCATTTTGCAACCAGAGTACTATATGACTTTAGTTTCAGGTATGATCACTGCCTTGTTTCTTCTCATCATATGTGTGTGCCTAATCTCTGCAGCCAATTTATCATTTACTTACATGCTTAGGAATGCATTTCTTAATACAAGATTTATAGAGGAGTCAGTTCCTATGTGGTGGTTAATTCACTCTTTCACTGAACACAGAGGGTGAACCCAGTGCCAAATGAATGAAGGCACAGTGTGCTTTTTAAGGAGCTCACAATCTACTAAACTGAGTGACTGAAGATTAAGATTGAATTGATTGTGTGAATAACTAATACATAAGTAATTAGCAACTAAGTTAAAGCTGAGCCATGCATGGCATCACCGCACTACCAGGTGCTGACGGGCACCGAGTGTCGAGGCTGTGCATGCTTCATTTGAAAGTATGTGTGACACTTTCAGCACATCTCGGCTGTAATGTTTAGATATTACCCATTTTATAATCCCCTTGCATTTTCACCCAGTTGATGTGATTGTTTTAAATAAAACATTAATCCTATATTATGAAGTATCATTATCAAAAACAAGAAATGGTTTTAATTATTTCATGTTGTAATTTGATGACATTTGGAATAATTCCTCTTCCTTGTGTAGAGCATTACAGACTGATTGCTTTTCTTTGAAAAAAATATCACCTAAATGTCAGAGAGAGCAGAGAACGAAAGATTTCATGTAAAATAATACTTTTTAGATCGTTCCCCATCTCTCCTCCAAAACCCTACGTTAAGAGATTCAGGAATATTATACTTTGTAATGCTGCCAAACATTGAATGACCCCAAACTTTCAGTCTAATAAATGTCTGAAGTACATAATTTTCTTTTTTGCTTGAACAAGGCAAAAGAGTTTTCATTGATGAGGGCTACTGAGTTATTTTAGAATTTTAGCCTACATTTAATATTCATTGGATTTCAAGTTAAATGTTCACATTGGTAAAATTATGGGACACATAGCTTCTTTTATTTTTCAAAGCAATATTTTAACTATAGTCATCATGCTGTACATTAATTACAAATATAACTACAATTTATAACACAAAAAAGAACCACTTTGTACAAAAACAGAACAAATAATAGATCCTTGATTTAAAAACATTTCTGGACTAAGTCCCTTTCTTTCTAATATACAATGATATACAATATTTTTATCCTTGAAAAGCTTCTTAGTAAAATGACCACCATGACCTATGATTTATATGTGATCCAAAGATAGTTGGGAAACTTGATAATTGGCAGAAAATTTTCCAAATTACCACTCCCAAAGATTGCATCACTGTTTCACATTTTAGTCAATGATTGTTAAGTAACTAGTGAGCTACTCGCTAGCGAGTGAGCACCTCAGGATGGTCCTGACCGCGATCATGGTCTTCGTGTGGTAGCTGAGAGCACCAGCACCGGAGGCGGTAAGTGATCTATGCAAGGTCACACACACTGTTTAAACCAAACTGAAATACAATCTTTGTTTATCTTCAAAATGTTTCGAAATCTTGACCTTTGAATAACTTCTACAATGTCACCTTTCCCCAGTCACTTTTTGTTTCCTCTACGTTTGCCGCTATGATACAAGGTGGCCGATGCCCTTGCACAGATCTCAAATAAAGGGCTTGTGCACGTTATGGTGTTCTCTCTCCCTGTCACGTCCTTGGCCCTCTTCTTCCTCAGCCCACCAATTTCTTTTTCCCCATGGCTGCACTCCTCCAGAAAGCCTGCCTTGATTGACCCCCCTGCTTCTTCACATCCTCTTCTGTTAAGGTTCTCTCTGCTCTTTCTCTGTGAGTCTACGCTGCGTGATGCTCTATGACGTGCCAGTGACTGGGCCAGATTCATCTGCACCTTTCTGTGAAGAAAACATGAAATTACATAATTCTACACTGAATCCATGTCCAGAACTGAGGCAAACAGTGAAATTATGGTTAGATTGTCCCTGAGATTCTTTACTGTAATAAAAACAAGAGAAAACAGCTTACCAGTAATGAATATCAATTGAGTTATTCAGAAAGGTTTCCCACATGAAAGATAAATATTCTTGTGAGGAGCTCTGTAAATTCCCTAAACAATAAAATATGTGTTGAGACACTTTTTCCTTCTGTAATACTATTATATTTTGTGGTGTCAGATTGATAGCTGAGAAGAAATTTAGTAAAGAGTATGTCTATTAAGAACTGACCATATTCTATTTTGACTGTTGCTTTATAATGTGTAATGCAATCTCACTGAGTATCACATTTGATTCTCACAGCATTGCTGAGAGGAAAGCAGGGAAGAAAATTCTTTCGGTATATCTTATAAATCCTCTTAACTTCCCTCTGGCAGCATAGTCACCTTTATATACCTATATCATACTTCTTTATGTAGCTCATACTTTGGTAAATTATAATCACAAAGTTTGTGTAAATAGATACTACCACCTGCTTCAATGGAGGTGTTATTTTATTTTAGTTCACACATAAAAATGAAAGAAAAACATTTCAAGTGTTTCAGTTTAAAGAGATCCTAATTTATACCTGATTCAATCTTTATCATGTTGAATAAAAAAATCAAAATTTTGTGGATACCTCTCTAAAAGGAGTTTTATATTAAATATAATAGCCATTCTGTTTGAATTTATCTTAGAAATCACAGAAGAACATTGAAATTTTATGGCAGATGATGCATGGTTTTAGTTTCAATAATGGGGGACTTGGGACAAGCAAAGAGATAGAGTGACATTCTGTAGGAATCGCTGAATATTGCTTTGCCACAGAGCATATTGGAGTGGTTGATATTTCACTGCCCTGATGCGAGTTATATTACAGCCCATTTATTTGTCAGGGTAGTATTTCATTAGTATCCAGTTCTGGGATTTGCATGAGAATGAATCTTCTCACAGCCCGAGCATAAAAGACTAATGGAGTTCAAAATCAACATGGCGTTTGAAAGCTTTAAGTCCAGAATCAGTGAGGTGAGGAGGCGGAAGTTAATGTTGCAGTCTGTTCTGCTCAGGTGAAGCCAATAACAAATATTCAGTGTGTACGTGTTTTCATCTTTATCTGTCGATGTTGGGTTTTAGCTCTCTAGTTTATCTTATCCACATGTTTGTGTTGATGCTAAATCAAAGTTGTAGCACAGACATGAAAGGAAAAGGGTGGCTTTAGCCATTTTAGGAAAGGAAATAAAACATGACGGGGTTAGGGATTTGTTATAAAACACCAAAATTGCACAAAGTCATCTGAAGGCACGTAAAGCTGGTTCAATTTCTCAGGGCCACTGAAGGGTCAGCCTCCCCCCACTCCCTATCCCCCCCCCAAAAAAAAACAGTTTTTGTAAAATTTGATCAAATTGCCCCATGGAAGCCTTCTGCATCTGTACACTACTATTTTAATAGTATCCTGTTTTATAGCAGCAGTAAAACTTACTAAAATTGTTTAAAGGTTATTCTAGGTTAAAAACAGTACTTATTTTAAAAGACTATCTAAATAAGGCCATCTACAGCAAGAAATAAAATCCTCTGTAACACTCACAATGTTTAATGATTGTTAAAAAGTTTCCTGTTCAAATTTCTTGGTTTATACAGGGTCCAGGAATCCAATGGTCAAGAACTTGAATCTCAGTCAGCTAAAACCTCACCTACTTGAAATAAGGAGTTGCATTTTTTTGTTTGTTTGTTTGTTTGTTTATTTCCCCTCAGGAGTGGAGTTTAGGAAGGTGCCATCCAGAGAAGGGTAAAGGAGATTGAGGCAGCATGGTGAAAAATGATGCTAGCAAGTTCCAGAGACCCGGCAGCAGCAGAGGCTCTGCAAGTTGTGAATGAGCTGACACCTGCTTGCTCTGAGGAGGAAAGGGCTACGAGATTTAAAAATAATTGACCGCAGTGTAGCTCAGTGGATTGAGCGCAGGCTGGGAAACAAAGCGTCCTGGTTTGATTCCCAGTCGGGGCACATGCCTGGGTTGCGGGCCAGGTCCCCAGTGGGGGCCATGTGAGAGGCAACCATACATTGCTTTCTCCCTCTCTTTCTCCCTCCCTTCTCCTCTCTCTAAAAATAAATAAATAAAATCTTAAAAAAAAATAAAAATAATTGACCACAGTACCTTGGTTACAGTATCCTACTTCTCTCCAACACTTAAAAATGTTTCATTTGCAGAAAGAGGGGTGCTTGCCTGCAGGAGAGAAAAGGGAATGAGTTACAAAGCAACAAAAGTTCAAGAAAAACAAAGCATGAAGCAGCAACAATAGGAAAACTGTGACAAAACTTACCTCATTAGTGACTGAATTGAGCATTAACAAGAAATTCAAAGCTCTGGAGATATGGAGACAAGCAAAGAAAAAGAAATGAATCACAGATGATAACATAACAGTAGTGACCCTTATGATTAGCTAGTATGAGGATCAATTACCACCTTACCTTGGAGACTTCTAGAAAGTTAACTGAGTAGGTAAGGAGTAAGGTCAACCTCTTGGCAATTGGAATTATTAATGCATATAATGTTTGCCCAAACTATAAAGTGATCTTCCTTCAGACCCTCAGACCAGTGTGTCCTTGAACATCACAAGTGATACTTTAGTCAATATGGGCAGCTGATCTCTTGCTAGTTCATTTCAATAACAGAACCTCTCCAATGCCTGCCCTCATCTTGAAGGGGCACAACTGACAGGTGCAGAAGCCTATCCATAATGGAGTTCTCCACACACAGAGTATGTTTAGTGTAAAACCTGGAAAACTTTTTTTTTAAATACTCAGTATTCCTCAATTTCGAGTTCCTCCCCAGATGTATTTTCTGTCTCCTTGCCTTAGTGTTACCAGACCTTGAATGACAGGTTCTTGAGTCCCAATGTCGTAGAAATGAGCACTGAACTCAAGACAAGATCAGGCAGATAGATTTACTGAAAAGAGCTTGGGCACAGGGAGTCAATTAGGAGAGAGAAGTCGATCCCCCGAGTGGTTCTTGTGGATGGCTTACAGAGGGGCACTGGGGGTGGATACAGGGCTTGGGAGTAAGGATGAGGCCAGTTGTCCTATGGTCATTGGTTGATCCTGGGGTCATACAAGATGTCCCCCATGGTCAGTGGACCACTCAAAGGCCTGTAAAATGATGCTTGTGCAAATATTCTACTTATCATTTAACTGACAAAATAACTCTTGCAGAACATACTGTTAAGAAGAGATGTTATCACTGTACATTCTTTCCTTAAAGGATGAGGTTAGGTTCATTTCAACTACAGAATTTTATTGAAAACGAGGAATCACAGTCAGGCCTCTAGGATGGAGCTCTTTAGGGGAAGATGGAGTCCCCTAAAGACAGTATTACCCCTACACTGTCTCAGCACATACACAATCCATTCCCCACCCCCCCCAAGGAACTGCTTTTCCTCAAGCCTTCCCCAAAAGAGATAGCTGTATGCATATTCCTTAAACCTCAAGGTGAGAATATGAAACTGGTGTTCATTATTCTTACTATACTATACCTCCTCAGTCATTATTTTCTATCTTAACATGTTTAGTGCTCAGCTCATTAAATATCCCTTGTCCATCTTAACATGTGTCAATCACCCTGCCATTTATCTTCATTCAGCAAAGATTTTGGTACTTTATTCACCTGTTTTCTCTTTACTAAACCTGGTATCATGTTTGATGACTTTAATATCTAAGTAGTCATCACTAAAAACCTCTTTGTTAAGCTTTATATCCTGCCATTGTAACTTTTTTCCAAGTTTCTTGTCTAATTAATCTCACTTCAGTCTTTTACAGCCTTATTGAAACTTCTAAGTTAATATCCGTCTACCTCCTCAAATGCGTTATTCAGGTCTTTACGTCCATCTTATCCATCTTATTCATAATCTTACTATGTTCTCCTCCTTTTCAGGACACATCCTAGTGCCTCATTAAAAGCATGGACTCTGTACCCACAAATTCTGGAGTCAAATCGCATACCTGAAACTTCCTAGATGGCTAACTTGGTGTTTAAATTTCTGTGTCTTAGTGTTCTCAACTGTAGTACTTATTTTTTAAGATTGTAGTGAGAGTGGAATGACTAATTATATAAGTTACTTAAATTTTGATTGGTAGAAGTAAACAGATATATAATTTATATATAAGCATTTATTATTATAAATTATAGAGTTGGTCAAAGGGGTATGTAAATATACTTATTTGTATGTATTTACTTACACTGTTATTTTTACTTATTCATTTTAATATTTAAATTTATTTTTCTAAGATTATACATTTTTAGCAAAATCATAAGTCTTTTGTTTATTTAAAAATAATATGCCACCATTAATAAAACATAAATCAAACCAAGGATTCATTTTAACCATATAACTGTCTAAGTAGTTGACTCCTTTGGGAAAGAAATATATAATTCTTACCACTAAAGTGTATTGTCAGAAAACTCAAGGCCTTATTATTCTCTGATCATTCTATTATTTCTCCTTCTCATCCCACTCTCAGCCTGTCGACTGCAACTAATTCTTTACTCCCCAAATTCCTACTGCCTGAAATTTCTCCTGACATCTAATTAATGATGTCATCTTCTTCACTGAAGACACTTAAAGAGCAGTGAATGGGACAGTAAGCATGAATTCTATCAGTGTCACCCTGCTAAACAAACTAAGCTCCTTCTAAATTCACCTTTCCTCATTCTTATCCTTCTTGAAGAAAACTCATGCATGTCGCCTTGACTGGCTCTTTATTTTATCCTTTCTCATTCAGTGCTCACTTCCTTTCAGTTTTGCTTCTGACACGTTATGATCGCACTGAGGTTATCAATGTAAGCTTTTGAAATTTTTTTCTTTTCTTCACTGCTAGGCAACATTCGTTGATTTCCTCCTCCTTCTCAGAATAACATATTCACTTAACTTCAGTAACACTGCAGCCCCTTAGTATCCTCACACCTATCTATTACTTCTTTTTCTTATCTGTGCAACTCTTACATGTTGGAGTTCTTCAAGAGTTGATACTCAGCTCTCTTTTCAATATACATATGATATTTTTTCTTCCAAATTACAATGCTTTCGTTCTTTAATTAATTCTTAAAAGTACAAATGACTCACTATCTCCTTTGAAGTCTAGACCCTTATATCTTTTCAAAACCTATTTTTGGAAACTTCAGTATTCCTTTAAATTCAACTAATGCAAAAAGAACGGGAGAACATTCACTCTACACCTGGATTTTCTTCTATATCCATTTTCTAAATGATTGGCAACATCATCCATATAATTGTTCAAATCAAAATCTAAGAATCTATTTGGATACCTTTTTTGCCCTGATTTTTCACGTCTAATTCATTTCTCCATTTCCAGGCATTCTACTGGTATACATTTATTCTATTTTCTTTTCAACATTTTGTTTATTATTCCCTATTCCAGGGTCTATGCAGCTGTGCTCTATAATGTTTATGTAACTTCTGGACAAGTTTGTCCATAACAATTTTTGCCTCTGCTCAATCAGTTCTCCTTAAAGCAGTCACAGTGATTATTTATCATTTCAAAAAGCAAATTTTTGCCCTGGCTGGTGTAGCTCAGTGGATTGAGCGCAGGCTGGGAACCAGAGGGTCCCGGTTCGATTCCCCGTCAGGGCACATGCCTGGGTTGCGGGCCGGGTCCCCAGTGAGGGCCATGTGAGAGGCAACCATACATTGCTGTTTCTCTCTCTCTCTCTGTCTCCCTCCCTTTCCCTCTCTCTAAAATAAATAAATAAATAAATAATTTTTAAAAAAAAGCAAATTTTATAATGTCACACCATTCTTCTCTCTCTCTCAAGACCTAATTTCTTTGAAATGCCAAAAAAGAATATGCCAAAATCCTTAAAATGGTCTAGAAAATAATGTATAATCTTACCCTTCTGTTCAGAAGTTGTCTCTACTTTTTCTTTAGGCTTTTATTTTTCAGAGGGTGTTCGCTTTTTGATTGATTGATTGATCTAACCTTTCTTTTTAAAACTTAAAACAGTTCTACTGAAACTTTGTATACAAGTCTGTACATATGTAATGTGTTTGCAAATATGCAAACACTGGGCACCATTTCACAATTGACATAATAGACATAGCCAACACCTCCCAGAGTTTGTGTCCCTCTTCTTGTGTACATGTGTGATAAAAACACTCACCAAGAGATCTTTTGCAGTGCCCAGCACTGTCTTGTTAACTCTAGGCACTCTGGTGTACAGCCGATCTCTAGAACTTAGTCACGTGTACAACAAACTTTACATCCACTGAACATCAACTCCCCATCACCCTTCCATGCAGCCTCTGGCAGTTACCATTCTATTTTCTGATTCTATGATTTTGACTATTTTATATAAATCATGTAAGTGGAATCATGCTGAGTATTATTTTATTGTATGCATATGTAAGATTTTCTTTATGCATTCTTGACTATGGACATTTGTGCTGTTTTCTCTTCTTGGCTATTGTAATTCAGTGAACATAGGTATGCAAATATTTCTCTAATTTCAGTTATTTTGGATAAATACCCTGAAGTGGAATTGCTGGATCATATTGTAGTTCTATTTTTTAAAAATTTTTGAGGGACCTACATACTGTTTTCAATAGCAGCTGTACCATTTATTATTATTTTACATTCCCATCAACAGTGTATAAAGGTTCCAGTTTCTCCAAAGCCTTACCAAGTCTATAATTCTTTTTTCTTCTCTTTCTTCTCTTCTCTTCTCTTCCCTGCCCTGCCCTGCCCTGCCCTCCCCTCCTCTTCTCTCCTCTCCTCTCCTCTCCTCTCCTCTCCCCTTCCCTTCTCTCTCTCTCTCTCTCTCTCTCTCTCTCTCTCTCTCTCTCTTTCTCTCTCGATAATAGCCAGCTTAACACATGTGAGAGGGGATATCACATTGGGGTTTTGATTTGTACTTCCTGATGGTTAGTGCTGTTTACCATATTTTCTTTTTTTATTTTTAGTTTTTTAATTTTTTATTGTTTTATTTTACTTTAAAGATTTTATTTATTTATTTTTAGAGAGAGGGGAAGGGAGGGAGAGAAACATCTATGTGTGGTTGCCTGTCACGTGCCCCCAACTGGGGACCTGGCCTACAACCCAGACAGGTGCCCTGACTGGGAATCGAATTTGCAACCCTTTGGTTCACAGGCCGGCACTCAATCCACTGAGCCACACCAGTTAGGGCTAGTTTTTTAAATTTTATATTGTTTTCTTTTTCTTTTTCTTTTCTTTTTTTTTTTTTTTTGCAGTATCATTTAACTGTCTTACAAACCTTCCTCCACTGCCATCATCACACTGTTATCCATGTCCATGAGTCCTGTTTCCTTTTGGCTCAGTCCCCCTCCCCAAACCCCCTGCACACAATATCTGTCATCCTGCTCTCAATTTGAGTTTGTCTGTCTTTATTTTGTTTTTTAGCTCAGTGTGTTCATTAGATTCAACATATAGGTGAAATCATGTGGTATTTGTCTCACTCTGACTGACTTATTTCACTTAGTATATGTTCTCCAGGTTTATCCATGCTGTTGCAAAGGGTAAAATTTTCTTCTGCTTTATGGCCAAATAGTACTCCATTGTGAAAATTTGCCATAGTTGTTTTATCTACTTGTCTGCTGATGGACACTTGGGCTGCTTCCATATCTTGGTGATTGTAAATAGCACTGCAATGAACATGTTCTTTTGAATTAGGAGATTATGTTCTTTTGAATTAGTCTTTTGGATTTCTTCGTATATATTCACAGATGTGAGATCTCTGGGTCAAAAGACATATCCATTTTTAATCTTTGGAGGTATCTTCATATTGCTTTCCACAGTGAAACACCAGTCTTCATTTCCAGCAACAGTGCAAAAAGTTTCCCTTTTTTCCACACCTTCAGCAGCATTTATTGTTTATTGATGTATTGATGATAGCCATTTTTACAGGTATAAGGTGATATCTCATTATGGTTTTAATTTGCATCTCCCTGATGGCTAGTGATGTTGAGCATCTTTTCCTATGCCCGTGGACAATCTGTATGTGTTCTTTGGAGAATTGTCTGCTCAGGTCCTTTGCCTGCTTTTTTAATTGGGTTGTTTGGTTTTTGGTGTTGAGTTTTGTAAGTTCTTTATAAATTTAGGATGTCAATCCCTTATCAGATGTATTGGCAAATATGTCCTCCCATTCTGTGGGTTGTTTTTTTATTCTGTTGATGGCTCCTCTTGGTGTACAAAAACTTTTTTAGTTTGAGGTAGTTAGTCCCTTTTTTTAAGTGTTTGCTTTCATTTCCCTTGCCTAGGGATATACATCATATAAAATATTGCTATGATAAATGCCCGAGATTTACTGCTTGTTTTCTTCTAGAATTTTTATGGTTTTGGATCTAATATTTAAGTCTTTAATCCATTTTGAATTTATTCTTGTTTATTCTTGTTTATCAGAAGGTGGTCTAGTTTCATTTTTATGTACATATCTGTCCAAGTTTCCCAACACGATTTATTGAATAAATTGTCTTTAGCCCATTGTATATGCTTGCTTCCTCTGCCAAATATTAATTGAGTATTAAGATGTGCACTTAAATCTGGGCTCTCTACTCTGTTCCATTGATCTACATGTCTGTGTTTATGCCAGTACCATGCTTCTTTGATTACTATGGTATAAGGCTTATACTAAGCCTTATAGTGTAGTTTGATATTAAGCAGCATGATTCCTCCAACTTTGTTCCTCTTTCTCAGTACCACTGTTGCTATGTGGGGTCTTTTGTGCCTTCATACAAATTTTTAAAATATTTGTTCTAGTTCTGTGAAATATGACATTGAAATCTTAATAGAACTTGTGTTGAGTCTATAGATTTCTTTGGGTAGCACTTTAATGATGTTAATTCTTCCTGTCCATGAACACAGTATGTGCTTCCACTTATTTGTGTCTTATTTAATTTCTTTATTTGGTGTCTTATAATTTTCTGAGTATAAGTTTTTCACATCCTTGGTTAGGTTTATTCCTAGGTATTTTATTCTTTTGGAAGCAATTGTGAATGGGATTGTTTTCTTAATTTCCCTTTGTTTTAGTTCCGTAATGACAATAAAAATGCAACGTATTTCTAAATATTAATTTTGTATTCTGCTACTTTGCTGAATTCATTTGTCATTTCTAATAGTTTTTTTGGTGGAATCTTTTGGGTTCTCTGTATACAGTATCCTATCATCTGCAAATCAAGACAGTTTTACTTCTTCCTTTCTAATCTGGATGCCTCTTATTTCTTCTTCTTGTCAGATTACTATGGCTAGGCGTTGCAGTATTGTGTTGAATAAGTTGGAAATGGACACCCCCATCTTGTTTCCGATCTAAAGGGAAAAGCTAGTAGTTTTTGGCCATTGAGTGTGATTCTGACAGTGGGTCAGTCCTATATAGCTGTTATTATGTTTAAGTATGATCACCCTATTTCTACATTGCTAAGAGATTGCTGGATTTTATCACATGCTTTTTTTGCATCTATTGATAATATCATGTGGTTTTCATCCTTCATGGGCTCTCATGGGTGGAAGCTGAAGTTTTAGGTGGATATTTCAGCACTTCCCCCTGAGAAGTGTGGGGCCTAAAGCCCAAGCCGAGCTCCCCTGCCTACAGCACCAGAGCCACAAAGGCACATAGATAACATCCAGCTATGAAAAACAGAGCAGTTTCTGTCTACCAGGAAAAGATGAATAAAGATGAAGAGAGCTTCTTAATGGGCCAACATACAAAATTCCATTTGTAGCCACTTACCCTGGTCTCTGGCAAGGGAGGCCAGAGTGTATGAGGGATGTTGAGGACAGTTTTAGCCTCATAGCTCTGGGGAGAAACCTGAAGAAACCCTACTTCCCAACCAGATCTCTGTGCTAAGTCATTCCCTTTAATGCAGAAGCCATGTTTCTCAGGCAGATCACTCCCCTCTAAGTGGCATCAGCCTGAGGGGAAGCAACTTCCCTGCCCACAGAAATGACAGTTCTGTACCCTGTGGAGCTTAAGCTTGGCTGCTGAGGAGTACTTCTGGAGGTTATCTCACTAATAAAGTTTAACAAGTAAGGCAGATCTCTAGGAACTCTGAGACTTTAGCTGAGCCTCCCCAATCCTGGTGATAATAAAGCCAGCCTTAGTGTGCAGCCTAGTCCTTCTGCACACAAACAGGCCCAGCATAGGGACAAGCTATGGATTGCTGATAGCTTTAAACGGGTTGCCCAGGGCCAGTCACATGGTGTCTCTGACATTGATCTGAACCAGAGTCTTTGCAGGTCTACCTAATACATAGAAACAAACAGAAGGAGGCAGCCAAAATTAGAAGACAAAGAAATAGTCTCCAAATGAAAGAACAAGAGGATCTTCCAGAAGAAGAATTAAATGAAAGGGAGGAAAGCAATTTATCAGATATTGAGTTTAGACTAATGATTGTTAGGATACCGAAGAACATGAAAAAAGACATAGAAGCCATAAAAAGGACCAGTCAGATATAAAGAATGCAATATCTGAAATAAATAACACACTGCAATGAATAAACAGTAGGTTGGATGAAGCAGAGGATCAAATAAGCAATTTGGAAGACAAGGTAGGAAAAAAAGACATCTAAGCAAAGCAGAAAACAAAAAAGAAAAAGAAAAAATGAACAGAGCTTAAGAAATCCTCAGGACAACATGAAGCATAATCACATCCACATCATGAGAGTACCAGAAGGAAAATGAGTGAGCTAGGGTTTGAGTACCTATTGGAAGACATAATGACTGAAAACTTCCCTCATCTGGTGGAAGAAAAAGACACGCAAGTCCAGAAGTCACATTAAGTCCCAAACAAGATGTACCCAAAGAGGCCTACACCAAGATGTATCATAATTAACATGACAAAGCTTAAAGACAAGGACAGAATCTTAAAACCTGCAAGAGAAAAGCAGGTGGTTACTTACAAGGGAGCTCCAGTTAGACTGTCATCTGATTTCTCAACCAAAACATTTCAAGCCAGCAGGGAGTGGTGTGAAATATTCAAGATCATGAAGGACAAGGACCTATAGCCAAGACTACTTCATCCAGCAAAGCTTCACAGACAAGAAAAAGCTAAAGGACTTTCTTAACTTAAAACCAGAACTGCAACAAACATTAATGGGCTTGATTGAAGAAGAAGGAGAAAGAGAAGCAGAAGGACAAGAATAAGGAGAAAAATAAAGAAAAAAAACATAAAAATAGTCTAACAATACAATGGAACTAAATACATATCTATCAAAAATCACATTAAATGTAAATGACTTAAATGTTCCAGCAAAAGACAGCATAGCTGAATGGAAAAGAAAAAAAAGACCTACATATACACTATCTCCAAGAGACTCACCTCTGATTAAAAGATATATACAGACTAAATTTAAAGGGATGGAAAAAGGTACATTTTATGCAAATGGAAAGGAAAAAAAAAGCTGGTGTAGAAATACTTGTATCAGGCAAAATAGACTTTAAAACCAAGGCTGTAGTAAGAGACACAGAAGGACACCACATAATGATAAAGGGAACAATCCAACAAGAGGACATAACCCTAATTAATACTTATGTACCTGACATAGGAACATCGAAATAAATAAAGCAAATCTTGATGGGTATAAAAAGAGAGACTGCCAGAGATACAGTTATAGTAGGAGTTTTAACATCCCATTGATATCAATGGACAGATATTCCAGACAGAATACCAACAAGGAGTCAGCAGCCTTAAACGACACAGTAGATCAAATGGATTTCATGATATCTTTAGAGCATTTCACCCCAAAACAGCAGAATATATGTACTTTTCAAATGCACATGGAACGCTTTCTAGGATAGACTACACGATCAATCAGTCAGTCAATCAATCACAAGAACAATTCACAAAGGCCTGGAAGCTAATAACCTGTTTTTAAGCAATGAATGGGTCAACAAAGAGATCAAGGAAGAAATCAAAAATTACCTTGAAACAAAAATGAGAACACAGCAATCCAAAATCTGTGGGACGCAGGAGAATCAATCCTAAGAGGGAAATTCATGACATTACAGGCCTTTCTCCAAAAAAAGAAAAAAAACCTTGTCAAATAGACAATCTAACTTTCCACTTAAAGAAACTTGATAAAGAACAACAAATAAAGCTTAAAGTAAGTGAAAGAAAGGAAATAAAATAAATATCAGAACAAAAATAAACAAAATTTAGTCTAAAAAAGATACAAAAGATCAATGAATCCAAGAGCAGGTTCTTTGAAAAGATAAAGAAGATTGACAAACCTTTAACCAGACTCATTAAGAAGAAAAGAAAGAGGAGCCAAATAAATAAAATCAGAAATGAAAAGGAGAAATATCAACTGACACCAGAGCAATACAAAGGGTTATAAGAAAATATTATGAAAACCTATATGCCAACAAAGTGATCAACCTGGATGAAATGCATAAATTCCTAGAAACATAACATCTTCCACAACTAAATCAGGAAGAAGCAGAGAACCTGAACAGACAGACTACACCTAGTGAAAGTGAAGCAGCAATCCAAAAACTCCCAAAAAACAAAAGCCCTGGACCAAATGGTTTCACAGATGAACTTTACCAAATATTCAGGGAAGAACCAACACCTCTGCTTATCAAAGTATTTCAGAAAATTCAAGAGAAGGGGAAGTTCCCCAGATCATTTTATGAAGCCAGAATTATCTTAATTCCAAAACCAGATAAAGATACTAAAAAAAGGAAATTACAGACCAATCACTAATCATTTTTTACATTAAATACTGTGACTCAGTTACCGACTTGAGTTTTGGAATGTCAGTAGTTAACTCCACATAATTCTGTATATATTTATAAAAATATTTCAATTTTTAATTTGCTAAAATTAATATCTATTTAAACAGGAGAAATTACATTATGTTGACTTCACCTTGATGAAATTCCATTTACAAGTTTAAATTAATCCATATTTTAAGTTTATGTAATCTCCATTTTTTACTGTTTCTCAATTAAATATTTTCTCATGTTTTAGGAATGTCATAAAGCACAATAGGTGTGATATAAAGGAATAGATAGACAATTAAAATTAGGGAACATCTTGGTGTTTATGTAACAATTATTTTCTTTAAACCAAAATCATGAAACATAAAACCTTGAATATAGCAAGTAAAAAATACATATAATAGTATTGTAAAAGAACTGTTTTTAGACAAAGTACCTTGTTTTTTAATTTAGTTTGTGAATATCATCCCAAAACATGATTTTGGGTTTTTTTTAGTGTCAAAACAGGGGCTCAGATAGATACATATTGTTTCAAACAGCTGTTCTGCTGCTGACTCTACAAAGTGCATACAACAACACTGATAAAATTTGGTAGTCTACTAACACCTACCTCACTGAAGCATTATAAGAATTGTACTTAATAATGACTTTAAGCATTTATCACAGCCTCAGCCCACTAAGTACTTGACTGGATAATTCTTAGTGAGCCTCACATGGTTTCTATTTTGCTAGGACAGCGCACTGTGCACAATGATCACTCACACTTCTTATCATGTTGTGGCTGTTCAATGAAGATTATTTTTTAATAAATCAATGGTTAATCAATAAGGAAGATTCAATAATATCTGTTAACATATGTTATGTATTATTCCTATATATACATATGTAGACATAATATCTTGTTTTATGAAACTTTTATGATACCCCAAATGTCTGCAGATGTTGGAGAAGGAATGTTAAATAAAACGTTTGCTAAACCAAACTATGCCAAACTGACTGTCCCAGCCTTCATTAAGTCCTAACTAATTCATAGGGTGGTCACATTGGATTTGCCTATATGACAGAAAGACTGGCAAGATGAGGGTTTGTCCATGTCTGTGATCTTGTGCATAACAAGATGAAGTTGCCTGATGTCCTTGACTGTGTAAGCTTGTGGTCAGAATTGCTACACATTAATCCTTCACCTGTATGTCCGTATGCAATTTTGCTTTTTCACCAACATTTCTTTGCTTTTTTCTCCCTAACTTTTTGCTCTGTAATTTGTGGTAATGACTGTTCATGATGTTATATTTGTATAATATTTTAATTTTTATGATGTAGATTTACATTTATGACTTGATTTAAGCCCAGAATAGCTTCATGATAACCAGAGCTTTGGAAACATAGAAACTAAGATTTAATACATCTCCTAGAAATGGATCTTGAGATCCTGCTAGGAAGTTCTAGCCGATTATTTACCTTAACCAATTCTTGATTAAAGACCAATCTCATTCTGGGAAGATTGCTCTCTTACAGAATACATATCAATAATTGAAGAATGAAGAGAGAAGGCACTTAGTCATAAATATGACAGATGGTAAAGCATTCTAAGCCTCGCAGTCATACAAGTTAGGTTATTTTTCTTAATCTAATACAACTGGTCACTGAAAACCAGTTTGACAATTAAAGTAGCCTGTATCCTGGTTTGCTCTAAAATAATTCCTGTTGCATAGAATTGTGGGAAATGTTATATGTAACAAGCTTTGCCTGATGCATCTTGCGTGGTAGAGGATCTATAAATACAATTTCTCTTAATATTGAGGGAACTCTGAGAAGTTCTATTTGTTTTTACAATATGCCCCCAGAAGTTCATAACTGTGTCACAGCTTGAAAAAATATTGGGCAGTATGCTGCCCCATGGCAAAGGGAAGAATCCAAGACATTATACTGCAGCATTTCACACAGCAGGCAATTTAAGATTCTAGGTTTTGAAATCCATCTCTTGAAATAGTTTCTATGGTAGATATAGGATGTTTATTTTAGCAAATTCAGAACCAATATTTTACCCTGTCTTATTCAGTCTCACCATGCACCCATGATAAATGAGAGGGCCAAATAAAAATAACCCCAGAGTTTTGATATGTAGACCTAATAAGTGATTTATCCAGAAACATAATGTTTAATCTTGAACTTCTAGTTCCCAAGGCTTCGCAGTGTTACCTGACTGAGTGAATTATCTAATTTCTTTGCGAAGAGGGCAATTATTAGTTCCTGTTTTTCTGGCCCTCATGGATGCAGCAGTTTGAAAACTTGGTCATTTATCTTCTGTGTGATCACAATCATGGTCACCTAGGGCCTTTTTGGGATTGCAGCTCAAATAAACTACAAAGATTCCTGAACTAAGCACTAGCATTGCCAAGTTTAAATCACTTTGTCTATTTGAGTTAGTTTCACAGGACACGTGAGCTAAAAATTCCAGTTCTGTTATGTTTGGGGGGTGGTATTTGTGAGGATTTCTTTTTTTTAATAGAGTCCATAAGAGCAGCAGCATTACTGAGATTGCCTATAATCCTCATTTTAATGACTAATAACTAAAAACTTACTTAAAATAATATTTTAAACAACAAAGCACTGCATTCTGTAGAAAAGGCAGGTTCACTCACCATTAGAATGGCATTCATTGTTCACAGAAATATCAATGACTCTTGCTGACCCTTGTGAAACAATCACTAATAAACTTTCTTTAATTGATTGGTAAAAGAGATTGAAAATGAAATGAAATGAAATGAGGAAGTTAACATTTGAATATATGGAGACATCCATGTCTTTACAACAGAGAAGCTAACCATCCAATCAAATTCTAAAGTAGAAATATATCATGCAAAAGTCAGCATAGCAAAAAGTGTGACAGTACAAAGTAGATTTTAGAAATATATCTAAATAGCCAAAGTGAAATAAAAATCCTTCTCAGGAACAGAATTGTTGAATTAGGAATACTTAATGTTTGGCACCACAGGTAGGGCACTACTTATTTTACTCATAGGTAAGAGAGAGATCAAACAGAATAGCTAAGGAAATTTCCATTATAAATATGATGGGAATTTAGGAGAAAGGAAAATTTAGTAATTGAAAAATGGAATTAGGAATTTCTAGGGTCAGTGATGTAACTAAATGAATTGAAAGAAAAATGCTTAATGCACAATTTCTTAAATCATTGACATAAAATCTTTCTCCGTCTCAGGATATGTGTGTATAGTTGTGTATATATGGAAGAAACAATTGAGTGAGCCTAGACAAGAGAATAATCATAGATAGAGGAGGCTTAATTGGGATGGAAAATTACAAGGGAACAGAGTCAGGAAATCTGAGGACATAGAAATCATGAAATTATAAATCTGTGGAAATACTTAGGAATCTAAGGGACAATGGGAAACATAATTGTGATCTGGACAAAATTAGTATCAACTGAATTCTGCTTTTCTGCACTTAAGATTTGTCAATTATATGAAAGACAGTTTTATTTTCATTGTTGAGTTATATTTAGTTGGAATTTCATTTTCATAGTTTTGAGCCACTTGAAAACCACAATATCTGTTGCTCAGCTCCGTCCCCAATGAATATCTTGCTGGATTTTGTTTCTGTAGATTTTTTCTGTTTCTGCAGATGCCTTTTTCTCATTTGTTTGACTTTATTATTCCTTAAGGAAAATCAGAATCATTGGTTTTAGCTGTCATCACAACTGTGTCTTACTATTTTTGGTCTCTCTATACTCTAAGCCTTTGCCACCAATTGTCTTTCTTAAAATTATAAACCACATATCCCTTTTTAAACAACTGTGATGGATCACTCCACAGCAAAATATGTTGGCCTTTTCATTGTTATACTCAAAGGCATTGTGATTTATCAGCTTGACCCTTTGTTTCATCTTTGCTCTGCTACTGGTGGGAAAACTTAAATCACCATGTGCAAAGCAATCAGAAGGCTAGTGAAGAATGGAGCATGACACAGCACAGACCTAGTCAGTGCAAACATACCTTAGAACAGCTGAAGGCAATGTGCTATATTTTTCTCATTGGTTAAGTAGGGAAGAAACACTCACCCTTAACTCACAGTATATAGGACCGGTGCCTGTCTTTAATATAAAATAAAATGAACAATGATTAAAACTTCTTTACAAAAATTAGTTCTGCGATATTTTTACCCTTAACCATCAGACAGGCATAGCACACACACACATATACAACATACACACATGCAAACTTACAATGGCGGAAGCTATAAAGACTAAAATTTGCTGGCTGTTGTGACTCAGTTGGTTGAAGTGCTGTTGGGTAAACTGAAAAGTCGTGGGTGGTTCAATTCTCGGTCACGACGGCCACGACAGAAACCTGTGTTGTGGATTTGATGCTGAGTCAGAGTGTATATGAGAGGCAACCAATCCATGGTTCTCTGTCACATCATTTTTTCTCTCTCTTTCTCTCTCTCTTTCCCCCACTCTCTCTAAAATCATTAAGCACATCTTTGGGTGAGAATAAAAAACAATTATATTTAAAAAGTAAAATTTGAAAGTAAAATAAAGTGATACCTAAAATAAAAATTTAAAAATATTTATAGAAAACTTAAATTATTTATATTTTATAACAGTGTTTAAGTAGAATAAATAAAAATAATAAATGAAAATGGTTTTATAGCTTTTTTAATATATATTGAAAAGTGTTATATATTTTTAGGTATTAAACTTGATCTTTAAAAATATGTTGTTAAAATACTATCAGAGTCAAAATGAATATGTACTATCTAAATATCTGGTCATCTTTCTCATTGCTTAAATAATTCCTTAAGAATGCTTAAAATAAAAAATTCAAATTACTTTTCCAAATAGCCTCAGGTAATTTTTCAAGTTATATTTCTTTTCATTTTCTTCTTCTTTTTTTTTTTTTTTGGTATCTGTCCAGAAACTTGATTTTATTTATTTATTTATTTAATAAACATTTATTTAATAAACATTTTTTATTGTTGTTCAAGTACAGTTTTCTGCTCCCCCCATACCCCTTATCACCCTAGCCCTCCCAACTCTCTCTCCTGTTTCCACACCAACCTTGTTATTGTCCATGTGTCCTTTATAATTGTTCCTGTAAACCCTTCACCCTTTTCCTCTATAATCCCCTCACCTCTCCCCTCTGGTCACTGTCAGCCTGTTCTCAATTTCTGTGTCTTTGGTTATATTTTGCTTGCTTGTACATTTTGCGGGTTAGGTTCTTGTTAAAGGTGAGGTCATATGGCATTTGTCTTTTACCACCTGGCTTATTTCACTTAGCAAAATGCTTTCCAGTTCCATCCATGCTGTCACAAAGGGCAGGAGCTTCCTCTTTCTTTCTGCTGTGTAGTATTCCATTGTGTAAATGTCCCCTTTTTTTAATCCATTCATTTACTAATGGGCACTTAGGTTGCTTCCAGCACTTGGCTATTGTAAATTGTGCTGCTATGAACATTGGGGTGAATAGGTTCTTTTGGATTGGTTTTTCAGGGTTCTTAGGATATAATCCTAGCAGTGGAATTGCTGGGTCAAAAGGCAGTTCCATTTTTAGTTTTTTAAGGAAATTCCATACCGTTTTCCATAGTGCTTACACCTGTCTGCAATCCCGCCAACAGTGTACTAGGGTTCTCTTTTCTCCACAACCCTCCAACACTTGTTGTTTGTTGCTTTGTTTATGATGGCCATTCTCAAGGTGTGAGGTGGTATCTCATTGGGGTTTCAGTTTGCATCTCTCTGATAGCTAGTGATGCTGAGTATCCTTTCATATGTCTCTGGACCTTCTGTATGTCCTCCTTCAAGAAGTGTCCATTTCACCTAGGTTTTCAAATTTCTTGGCCTATAGTTCTTTGTAGTAATTTTTTACAATCCTTTGTAGTTCTGTGATATCAGTTGTAATCTCTCCTCTTTCATTTCTGATTGTGTTTATCTGGGTCCCCTCTCTTTTTTTCTTGATGAGCCTACTTAAAGGCTTTTTGATTTTATCTTTTCAAAGAAGCAGCTCCTGGATTTATTGCTCCTTAGAATTGTGCTTTTAGTCTGTATGTCATTTAATTCTGCTCTGATCTTGGTTATTTCCCTCCTTCTACTTACTCTGGGCTGTCTTGTTGTTGTTCCTTGAGTTCATGTAGGTGTTATGTTAGGTTGTTTATTTGAAATGTTTCTATCTTTTTTAGGTAGTCCTGTATCGCTATGAACTTCCCTCTCAGGACTGCCTTCGCTGTGTCCTATAAGTTTTGGGTTGTTGTGAATTCATTTTCATTTGCTCCCAGAGATTTTTGATTAATTCCTTGATCTCATTCTTGACCCATTCATTGTTTAATAGCATGCTATTCAGTCTCCATGAGTTTGAATATTTTTGAGTTTTTTCCTTGAGGTTGGTTTCTAGTTTCAGTCTCTTCTGATCAGAAAAAATGCTAGATATGATTTCAATTTTCTTGAATTTGTTGAGGCTTCTTTTTTGTCCTATCATGCGGTCTATCTTTGAAAATATTTCATGTGCTTTTGAAAAGAATGTGTACTTTGCTTCTTTGGGATGAGAGGCTCTATATATATCAGTTAAGTCCATTTCATCTACGGTATTGTTCAATGCTACAATATCTTTGCTGATATTTTGTTTGGAATATCTGTCATTTTTGACAGTGGGGTGTTAAAGTCCCCTAGTATAATTGTGCTGCTGTCAATATCTTTCTTGAAGTCCTCCAAGATTTTCTTTATGTATTTGGGTGCTCCTATGTTGGGTGCATATATACTTACAATGTTTATGTCTTCTAGGTGGATACTTCCCTTGAGTATTATGAAGTGTCCTTCTGGGTCTCTCTTTATGGCCCTTTTTTTGAAGTCTATTTTGTCTGATATGAGTATTGCTACCCCAGCTTTTTTCCCCATTCTTTTCCTTGGAAAATTTGTTTCCAGACCTTCACTTTCAGTCTGTGTAGTTGTGAGGTGGGTTTCTTGTAGGCAGCATATGTGTGGGTCATGCTTTCTTATCCATTCAGCTATTCTATGTCTTTATATTGGAGCATTTAATCCATTTACATTTAAGGTTATTATTGATAGGTACTTATACATTGCCATTTTTTTGTACCTGTGTTCCTCTCTCTCTCTCTTTTTTCCTTCCTTTCCTTAAAGCAGTCCCATTAGCATCTCTTGCAGAGCTGGTTTGGAGAAGGTGTATTCTTTTAGACTTCTTTTGTCTGGGAAGCTCCTCATTTGGCCTTCTATCTTAATTCAGAGCCTTGCTGGATAAAGTAGCCTTGGTTGCAGGCCTCTGGTTCTCATTACTTAGAATATTTCTTGCCATTCTCTTCTGGTTCAGAGCATTTCCATTGAGAAATCAGGTGATAACCTTATCGGGGCCCTCTTGTATGTTACTTCCTGTTTCTCCCTTACTGCCTTTAGTATTCTTTCTTTGTCTTGGAATTTTGCCATTTTAATTATGATGTATCTTGAAGTGGGCCTCTTTGGGTTCTTCTTGATTGGGACTCTCTGTGTTTCCTGGATTTCTGTGACTTTTTTTCTCATCAAATTAGGGCAGTTTTCCATCCATTGCTTTTTCAAATAGGTTTTCTATCCTTGCTCTTCTTCTTCTCCTTCTGGTATCCCTATTATACAGATATTATTACATTCCATGTTGTCCTACATTTCCCTTAATACCTCCTCATTCTTTCTGAGCCTCTTTTCCTTTTCTTGCTCATTCTGGGTGGTTTTTCTCCCTTGTCCTCCAGCTTGCTGATCCGATCTTCTGCTTCATGCAGCCTGCTTTTGATTCCTTCTACTGTGTTCTTCAGTTCAGAAATTGTATTCTGCATTTCCTCTTGGTTCTGTTGACAGTTTCTATTTCCTTTTTCATGTTTATATAGTTTGCAGTGAGTTCATTGTAGTTTTTGGTAATTCTCTGTGAGCTCATTGAGCTTCCTGATAACCATTGCTTTGAACTCAATATCTGATAGTTGACTTACCTTTATTTCATTTATCATTCTTTCTGAGGCTTCCTCTTTTCCTTTCATTTGGGGATTGTTTCGTTGCTTCCCATTGTCTGTGAGACTATTCTTGTTAACCTGTGTTTCTTAAATTGATCTTTTCTGACTCCCTGGGCTTATGGTGTGAACTTCTGTGGTAGAAGACCTGTGAAATTTAGTGGCGCAGTCTCTTTGATCCCCTGAGCTTGCTGGTCTTGGGCTGTTATATATGTTGGCTCTCTGTATATCTTTGGGTTTTGATTGTTGTTGGGTCTTTCTTTGGTGGGTCCTTCCCTCCAGCTGGTTAACTGAGGGACACTCCATCCACCACATCTTGTATTCTGTTGTGCAGGTGTGGACAGGTTGTGTTGAAGCTGATTCTTCTGTGTGCAAAATGTTTTGCGGCTTCTCTCTCACTCTTGTTCAGTTGTTTGTTCTTGGTAATTTCTCCACCATTTAGTTGTATTTCCAGATTGGTCCTACATTGAAGTTAGTGTGGCTTCCACTCCTTCCTTCACCTTCTTCTGTTGTTATCTGTTGGTGTTTCTTTTGTGGGTGGGTTTTCTCTTCCAGCAGGTATACTGGTGTTCATAGCTCCCACCTACTTATTTGATTTTTCAAGGTCCTCTACAATTTTTGGCCTCCAGCATTCATATATGCTGGGATACCATTGGCTGTTCACTCTGTCCTGCAGAAGATCGACTAGGTGTTTCACCCGTGCACAGGGGAAGTAGACTCTGCTCCTACCTATCTTGCCACCATGTTAGGATCTCACGTCATATTTCCTAATCACTTCTCAAATCCCTACCATCATCCTTAGACCACACTAATATGATCATACTGAGAATCATATTTTTATTTTTACAGTCTCATAATTTACAATCTTGAACATTTCCTCAGAACCTTTTCATCTATCCCCATATCTCTGCCTGGCAAATATTTATTCCTGAAGATTCAGCTCATCCTCTTGACTGCAAATAATTTATTTCTACCATATGATCATGTTACTGACATAAATAGGGGTCTATCTCTTCACATAACATATCCAAAAATTGTAAATTTAATAAAAGCCAAAATTAAGAACCAAATTTTACACATTTGTGTATATTCCTCTCAACTTTTTGCAAATATTTTGTTCACATTCCAAAAATATTTTTAAAAAATAAAATTAATCTGTAGAGTTTTAGGAGCTTCACAACTAATTCCTATGTACCCACTGGTAATTTTCATAACATCTTGGTGCTTTGGGATTTATTTTTGTTTATTTGTTTTTTGTTCTCACCTTTAAAATAATGATAATCATACCAACCTCAGATAATTGATATGCACAAGAATAAGTACAAAGGGCTTAGAGTCGTGCTAGGTATAAAGTAAGTATCCCATAAATTATAGATATTACTATGTTTAAATTAATTTTATGTCTTTAATATTGATATCAGTTTT
>PVJI01010049.1:0-62384 GCA_004026765.1 Micronycteris hirsuta
GCTCTTGGCCAGCGCGTCTGCTCATTTCCTGGGCAGGGACCAGGTGGCACAGGGGTAAAAGGCCAGGCCAAAAGCAGTCTCTCCGAGTACTTGGTACATTACAAAACTAACCTCTGTCAAAAACTGATGGCCAAATTAGAGCACCAGGACCTTCACGGTCATAGACATCCTCACACATTTTTTAAAACAAAGGAATTATAAATTAATGGATGCAAAAATAGATATTTCTCAATTTCTGCACAGTGTTCTTTACAAAACACTACCAAGCGGTGCTCAACAAATTAACACTGGAAAACCTGTTGTGGACTTGACTCTTCACTAAACAATCTTTTTTTTTTTCTTATTTCAAAAAGAGCTACTTTTTAAAATAATGAATTTGAAATTATAGCCCAAACTAAATAAAACTTTAGTTGTTTTTTATAAAAGTAGAATGAAATAATGATACATTATAGTGACATTAGGAAAGTAGAATAAAATAGTGTAAGAAGAGTTTAACTCTATTATAATAGACAAAGTGCAGCGTCCGTAGCTGCTAAACTGTATATGCAACTGATACCTAATAATTTTTTTAAATCCACAATTCGATAAAGTTTCCTTGCTTGATGAATTTGGATTGTTTTTTATGGGTTAGTCATGTTTGATCTTTATTTCATAATTACTTGATAGGGAAAGTTAAAATAAAAGCTTTCATGCGATTAACTTGGAAAAACTTTAATAAGATACGGAGCAAGATGAAACCTTACTTTTAGGTAATTTCATTCACACAGTGTCTTGTTTTCCAACATGGTTCTGGAACAGAAGACCAATTGTTTAAGGTGGAACAGTTCAGAGCCCCTGTATCCTAACTAATCACATAGTTCCCCCAACAATCCTTCCAAGTAACAATAGGTATGTAGATTAAAGTGGCTCTTGCCATTTATTCCTCATTTATTTTGCCAAATGAATACTTGGAGGTAAGCACCAGTATTCTCCTCATTTTGATCGCAGCTCACAGAACAAGTGTCCGCGCACTCTCTCTGTGCTCTAAAATGCGGCATTTATCTCCACGGCCTGGCGCATTATGGAAAAGCCCTTCGATGAATCTCTTTCTGAAAATCAGTCTATTTTTCTTAGAATTTTCCCCCTACATTTACTAAAAAATCTATTGCAATATTAAATTTCTCTTAGTTTTCCATATTTTAAAAAGAAAGCATAATCCATTTCAAATAACATTTTTCCGGGGTAATAATCACTTAGCAGATAAACAATTTTAGTATTAATATAGCTAAGTTTCTCTAAGTAAAGAATTACCGTGATGCCCAATGCATACAACACCAAGTGTGCCTGTTAAGTGCTAGTTTTGTTATGCAAGAATTTCCATTGTAAAAACCTGTGAAATACAATGTAGCACATTTGACAAATTAACACCCTAAGATTGTAATTGGAAGATAAGTTCTAATTACTGTTTAATTTCTTGGTTGGAAATCTTTGGCATGTGTAATATAAAATTGACTCTGAAACTATGCAGTTAATATTATTAGCATTTAGATATTCTTTTTGTAATTACAATGCCCTGATTTGTTTGACTCAAAAAATGTTCAACCAGAAAAAAAAAAGTGCTTAAAGTTTGAAAAGTTTAAAAAATGGGCATTAATATAATGAAATCTATACTTTGCTATGATCAGGTGAAGTGGTTCACTGTTGGCTCATTTTGGAAAAATGGTGTATTCTGTAGAAGCTGTGCTGTTGGAAGTATTTCAGGCCAGGAAGACAAACTTTTTTAGAATTCTGTTACCAAGGCCATGGACTCATGTTCAGTCTTGTGACATGATCCTGTGCTCTCTGTCAATCAATTATGGAAAGTTGGAAATCTCTTTTCTTCAAAGTTGATGTGCTCTTAGAATTGATTACTTGTCTAAACTCTGAATTCCTCTCATATATACCTCAGACTATTTGTCTGCCAATTATATTTCTAGGGTAGATATTTCTTGCTATTTTTAATGAGATTATTTACTTGCTAATTTGTCCCGAGTTTTTGTATTATTTAACTCTCCTAACAATGGCTGACAGTATTTAGTGTTTTCTGTATTCCAGATACGGGGTTAAATGCTTTTCATAATCATCTTTTTAAAAAATATATATATTGATGATGCTATTACAGTTGTCCCATTTTTTCTCTCCTTTATTCCCCTCCGCCCTGTGACCCCCGTCTCACCAGCAATCCTCCCCCCTTAGTTCGTGTCCATGGGTCGTACACATAAGTTCTTTGGCTTCCCCATTTCCTACACTATTCTTAACCTCCCCCTGTCTATTCTGTACCAACCATTTACGCTTCTTATCCCTGTACCTTTCGCCCCATCCTTCCCCCTTCCCCTCCCCGCTGATAACCCTCCATGTGATCTCCATTTCTGTGATTCTGTTCCTGTTCTCGTTTACTTAGTTCGTTTTTGTTTTCAAGCCTCACCAAAGCAGGAGGAAGATAGTTTTCTTAATCTAATTTAACTGATGAAGAAATGAAGGCAGAGAGATTAAGTAATTTGTGAGCTGTTAGTTAATTAGTAAAATGGCACCAATGGCACTATTCCTGTGGGAAGGGAACAAAAAGTGGTAACTTCTGTAGTTTTCCCTGTTCATGAAAACTTGGTATTTCAACTGTACTAATTACAGTGGATCAGGCATTCCAATACATTGATGTCATCTTCCAGTGTTTCAAGCAACATGTTCAACTAATAACACTCCCAAACTTGCTGCAAGGGTGTATTTTTTTTATCCTTGTTACTATATAAAAAGTATGTTTGATATTAATTATTTATTATGTATTTTTAAAATATCATGTGTGGCCATTGATCTTGAACAAATACTAGATCCAAGTTCAGTGTTTATGCAATAGGATAGAATTTTTTTTACATGAAAAGAGTTTTAAGAAATATATAACACTAGAGATTTTTATTGCAAATGTTACATATTTATTAAAGTGCTTTTATAGTAGTTAGTAGAGCAGGCACAGACTTTTGCTGAATAATAAACGCAACCTAAAAGACCACTGGACAGAACAATACAAATGCCTTTTGAAAGTGAGACATTTCATCCCAGAGCTCCCCGCTCTCCAGGGGCAGCAGGCTGTCCTTTGCTCGGGAAGACACCGCGCTGGCAGGGCCAGCCTCTGCCGGAAGTCCCCCTCCTCAGCAGGACTTGGGAGGACCCGAGACAACTGCAAGAAATGCACCTGAGAAAGCAGAGCTTATCGGGTTTGTCCACTGAAAGATGTGAATTAATTGTAAAATGAGGAGAGGAAAGAGACCCTAGTTTCACTTTTGTGAGTGTGGGTCGATTTGCTAATAATGGTCGGGAAAGAGGTTACTCAATCTGAATGATGGGGTGGTAGGTCTTCAGCTTAAATATTCAGTTATTTTGAGAGAAAGGAAGAATGGGGAACGAGAAGGGAGAATGTGAAAGGAGCACAGAAGAGATTTTAATGGACAAAGAGATTAAAATGCAAAACCAGAAGGACTGCTTCATTTTTTTATACCTAAGCAAAGGATGGTGTGAAATGGAAAAGCACTGAGACTGTAAGGGAAGAATATCAGGTAGGGCCATCAGTTTACTTGTAGGCGCGAGGCCGGGGTGCGTTGATAATAAAGCTACAAAATGTAAATGAATGAAAATGTCCAGCATGTAGTGAACAGAATATCTGATAAAATTCTTTCCTATATTGAACCAAAATCTTTCTTTCTGTCCTTTTCCTGTACCTTTTGTCTCCGTGGTGTGGCTCTCAGTCGGTGCTGTCCTGGTATTCGGCCCCTCTTCACAGGCTTCCTGTGTGCCCCTGTTCAATTTATTGATTTGGGGCAAGCTATACCTTTTCTTTGTCATACCCCAAATATATTACTTCCTCAGGCTGACATTTCAAGACAACACTTATTTGCCATACTTTCTTTCTGTTTCTCCTGTTCGCTATCAGTCTCTCCAAAATCCTGATGCATTGTTTAAAATTTGGTTCTTTCTTCTTATGTAAGTTTACATTTCAAATTATACTATATCCTAGATGTTTGGGAACCCTGTCTTCCTCAAAATGTGAAAAATTGATCATTGTTGATCACCCCCTGTTACCTACGTTTGAGGTGTGGCGTAAGTGACGCTGTGTGAGGAACCGCTGATCCACACAGACTTCCTACGTGCACACGGCCCCTTGTCTCCGCAGCACGAGACTTAGATCCCCGCGTCGGTCTGAAGGCAAGATATCTCATTGGTAGAACTCAGGGGCAGCATTTCAACCAGCAGGCTGACATCTCGATGGTTTTTCTACCTTTTTGCTGATTGTCATTTTATTGGACAGTGTAGCTAGCAGAAAGCAGTGACGTTGTATATCGCCAAAGAAAACCTGTGACCGCATGTAAGGTGTCCCCACTAGACCAAATGAAGGAATCTTTCGGTAGTTTTTCCTTGCACTCCAAAGTCACTTGCCACTCATACAACTTTTCCATCTGCCCCACTATTACCAGCCGTCCCTGCTGCCCTGTTCTATTAGGTTGGCCAGAAAGTTCATTGTGTTTTTTCATTTTTTTCTGTGCAATGGCTCTGGTAGCGCTTGGTTGTCTTTAACTTCATTCAAAACAATTTTGTTAGATTTCATTGTGACAGCTGTCACATCAATGTGCATTTAAAAAAACTTACCAAAATTGGTGAATTTTTGTTCAGCCATATTCATATTAAAGATAGAAGATTCATAGCATTTTCAGTGTATTATGCTTTACTATTTCAAGAAAGGTAAACACACAACTGCAAAAAAATGAAAAGGTGTGCAGTGTATGGAAAGGGTGCTATGACTGACTGAACGTGTCAAAAGTGATTTGTGAAGTTTCTTGGTACTATTGATATTTTGGCCAAATAACCCTTTGCTGTGGGGCTGTCTTATGCATTAGAAGATGTTTAGCAGCGCCCCTGGCCTCTACCCACTAGAGGCCAATAGCGGGAGATAGCCGACATCCTCAAAATATCCAAACCAATAAACTTAGTGGTGAAAATGGAAAATGTGTCTTTTATTTTATGGAAAAACCTAAATGGACTTTATGGCCACCCCAGTGGTTGATGGCATTACTAGAGTAGCTTTTGTCTGTTACAGAAAATTCTTCCTTTTCACCGTGCTTTGAAAATCGCATTTGCCATTCCATCTCAAAGGGCAAAACCTCCCTGCAGTTCAGGGAACACTTAGTCACCAGCCTAAGAGGACACTGGACGAGAATGTGCTAGTAGGTTTTGATTTTCTTTCTTTTAAGATATTCCTATCTTTATAATCTCATGACATTGTCTTAGACCATCTGTCATGGAAGAGAAAGCTCGCCCCCTGAGCACCTCCTGTTCCCGGGGCTGAGGCTCCAGCACATGTGCTCTTGGGACAAATGGCGCTTTTGTAAAAGAAGGAATATGTCAATTCACTGAATGTTGAGAGAGAAACAAGAATGGATTTCTAATTTTTTAAAATTGCCTTTTGACAGTGCACATGGTTACTTTGTGGTTCTGCGGAGGCTACTGCTGAAGTATCCGGGGAGGGAGCCAGAACCTGCCCCCACAGCGAGACAGAGGAGGAAGGGGGCCCAGGGTACCCACAGAATCAGTATACGGGTGGGTTGTTGGAGCAACATCAAACATGAATGTCTGTTCTACAGGGATGGCAGATTTTGTCTACAAGACAAAATCGTTTCTGGTATGGAGAGATGGTGTGCTGGTCAGAGTCGGAGAAGGTCCATTTATGGAAAAATGTTGGGAAACCAACCCAGGGCTGGCCCTCCCAGACGCAGGCTGCGGCAGGCCAGGGAAAGCAGAATTGTGTCTGGCCCAGGCTGCCCGACCACCGCCGTACCTCGTGATATAGAACCGGGAGGTCAGGCTGGGTGGCGCCGGTCCCTCCTGCCCCTGACCCGTGCCAGAGGGAAAGCCGGGCCCTCCTTCATGTTCAGTCATTTCCTCCTCCAGTGGCCTCATCGGTGCTGTCACTGCTCCAAGCACCAAAGATAGCAGAGTGACCTTCACAAGCCACAGCACAAGTGTAACTCCCTTCTTACAAGTTTGAAGCGAGGGTGCTGGTAACAGGAGGCTGAAGCTCTGCCCTGTGTGCCTTTAACGGGCCATCCTGAGGGCGGCGAGCTGGCGGGAGCCTATGCAGGGCTCACTTGTCCCCGCCAGAGATTGCCCACCAGGGAGCCCCTGAGGAGGCCACATGATGCGGGTGTGGGTAGAGGGCTCGAGCATCCACGGAACAGTGAGTGCAGGTCTCATCCTGTTGGGGCATCTTCCTCTAGCGACCCACGGAAGCAGCCCCTGCTGACCCTGTGGTGTCCCTGCACGGCCCGCCCCGCAGAGGTGGTTAGTGTCCTGCACCAGCTGAGGTCACTCTCAGAAGCCAGGGGATCCCCGCTGTGCAGCTGGTCAGAGCTGGGCGCCATCCCTGCCCGGCCTTCGTTGGCCACGTGGCCTCAGCACCTGGCTGGCATCTGTGTGTTTCTTCAGTGGGCAAGTGGGAAAGGTAGATGCTCCTGCATCCTCGCCTCTGTCGAAGCAGAGTGGCCGCTCACTCTCCTCGTGTGACAGTCTCCGTGACACGGGGTCTCCCCTCTCTACTCCACCTGTCTTCCTTCTCCCCCGCCTCTGAGCTGGTTGTCATTTGTAGTCAAGGAGTGTGTCCCCACCACTCCTCACCCCCACTCTGTGTGGGGCCCGTGTGGACCCCGGGAGAGGAGGGACGGGCTCCCCCTGCCGATAACTCGGTGACTCGCCCCCAGCGCCCAGCTTCGGTTCTCTCCAAGATGCTGGCACTGGTAGGTTCTGCAGTCCATGATGCTCTTGCAGACCCTGGCGGTGGCCCGAGATCTCCATACTGGAGGGCAGGGAACACTGATGTGGGCGCTGTTGCTAATGAGCGTCCCTGCAGAAATGTGAAGGAAATACGGGGTGCTCCTGCCACACTTATGCACAATGGGGCGTTCATGCAAACAACAGCCGCACAGCTAGTCTACCTGCCGGGGGCCAAATAATATCCAGCCTTCAAGCTTAGTAACTGCACCCACTCAGGACTGAGAGAAGACATTCCACTCTGGCTGAAAGTGCCTGAGGAGTGCGTGGGAGGAGCTTTATTCCTGCGCCACCCCCTGGAGCACGCCAAGGGTGGGTGTCGGAAGATTGGTGACTGTCTCGGTGCTCCCTTGTTATGGAGCCTTCCTGGGATTTCTGTGTCCTGTCAAGCTGCACCTGTTTTTCCCTGGAAGCAATCCCTGGGACCACAGGCCATGCTTGGCTCTCATCCCTCCTATTTTTATGCTAAGTGTATTAACCAATATACTTTGGAGAATGTGTTTGCAAGCTCAGGTGTAACTCATTTTATCTAATAAACATGTTTCTGGCGTGTAGTATGTAAATTGAATTTTAACAAATTGAATCATATATTTAAATGCCTGAGGGGCTCTCATTTAAGGAAATGAATCATATTCTGAATTTTAACTGAATTTCTATGCTCTAATTTTTCTTTTCTGATATCCAGGTGTTCACTTGGGTTTGCTTTATTTAGGTAATACCAGAATCAATTTATTAAATTCATCGAGTAATTTTATAAAGCAAGCAGTTGAAAGTTACTTCTTAATGACCCTGGCGTTTGCATCATTACTGATAGAACCGATTAACCGCAACCAAACACACGTAGTTAAAACTCTGAGGCCGTCGCGGTGCTTGGTTGCATGGGTATGAGTTATGGAAGGGGCTTACTCGATTTTAAGGTTCTAAAAGGATTCCTCAGAGACATTAGTGGTAGCCTAGACAAGGTTCTCAAGAGACTTCATCATCTTTAAAATGTGGTCTGTGACATTCTAGCAACATGGACATTCATGATTGCAACCAGCCGTGGAAATAATACATCACCCAAATTCCCTGTGAAGAAATAGAAACCCTGAGTCCCCTAAAACCAGTATTTAACAAACGTGTGCCTGGCTCCAGAGCTACACGGAAAAGCCCTGGGGAAGGCTCCGTGAGAGAGCTGGGCTGTGGGGCCATGTGGCAGGGATGACGCGGTTTACCTTCCCGGGACTAGCCTGGACCTTGGGAAAACAGAGGGATGTTGTGTGCTTCAGTCGATGCTAAAATTGCCCAGAGGCGAAGCCTTCTGTGCTGTGTAGGTGGCAGATGCTGCTGAGTTGGTCAGAAGGGCACCAAGAGTGGTGGGTACTGAGCTGATTTTTGCCGCACCGGATGCGTGCGGTCTGTGTAAGTCTGCAGTCCCTCCGGCCCCTGCCCTGCGGGGCTGTTTGGTGAGAGATCGCAAGTAGAGGAGAAAACACGGGTAGGACTGAAGAAGCAAATGGACTTGACAGGCTTGTATTAAGAATAAAAATGAGCCCGGCTGGTATAGCTCAGTGGATTGAGCGCAGGCTGAGAACCAGAGGGTCCCGGTTCGATTCCCAGTCGGGGCACATGCCTGGGTTGCGGGCCGGTCCACAATGAGGGCCATGTGAGAGGCAACCATACATTGCTGTTTCTCCCTCCCTTCTCGTCTCTCTGAAAATAAATAAATAAAATCTTTAAAAAAAAAGAATAAAACTGAGCAGAAGGAGGGTACAGTTTTAGCTTAAGGTCACCACACATCTACGTGGAACTCACTTAAATCCAGCCAAGTCCAAGAGTGGGCTTCACCTCCAGCCACCCCACAGGCCGCTCAGCCCTGAGCCGGACTCCAGTGCAGCCGTGACCCTGGAGGTGAAGCGCGATGTCCCTCTCAGCCTCAGCTCCTCGGCTGACTCTGGCCATTGGCATGATACCACGGCCCTTCGCTGAGCCGCCCCCGCCCTGCAAGCAAGCACCCCGCAGCTGCTGTGTGGCACAGGGCATGGCAGCCTGTCCCAGCGCTGGGAGGGTGGCCCTCTGTGCCAGTGGGCATGCGAGGTCTTCCCTAAGGGCCAACTGTGGGGCCTTCGTCCCCACACCCCCTCCACCCTGAGAGATAGGCAGACTCACGCCGGGCAGTGAGTCCCTGCGGGCAGGGTGTTCAGGTGGAAGTTTGTCCTGTGTGTGTTTGGGATGATGCGCCCTCGGGTTCCGAAAAGCACAGTGCGTGCAGACCGCTCAGGGCTGCGGCTGCTAGGATGGTCTGAGGCTGTGGGCAGGGGCTGAGGCCCAGGTGTGGAGGAGAACGCATGTCAGCATAGGAAGCAGGGTGCAGCAGGGGACAGAGAGGAGAGAAAGGCCTGAAAACTGGCACCTGAGGGGCCAGCCCGACTGAAGAGTGAAGGAACCACGGGCGCAGGGTGCAGGAGGTGTGGTGACACCGTGAGAGGCCTGGGTGTCCGGGCAGTGGTGCCGGCTTGAATAGCAGGTGCTGAGCTCAGTCTTAGACGTGACAAGTTTGAGGGGCTGCTGGGTCCCCCAAGGCAGCATGCTCAGAGGGAGGAGGGAGGGTGGGTCTCCGGGCTTGTGACTGGTTTCTGCTCGCCCTGCCCCTACAGTTTAACCTGGCGGTGGAGGCCAATGCCAGGCAGGCAGAGCATGGAAAGCCAGTGAGAGGTGAAGTCAGAACTTGGGTAAAAGGAGAATGAACTCGGGGCACTCACTCAGCGCCTTCTAGAATAGTCCTGCAGGGTCCCTCCAAACCATCCAGGAAGCCAGAACCTCAGTGTGACCCCCACACACACCGGTGAACGGGGCAGTCTGCCCCACAGCAGGGCCAGCGGTGGAGATCCTGCGCGGCCCCTGCTCCAGCTGGGGCAGGACCCAGAAGGGAGGTTTCCTCTCAGACACAGAGCGGGCTGGGCGCTCGGGGCCCCGAGGAACTAGAAGGGCTGTGAAAGGAGCAGAAGTCCTGACATTTCACAAGTTTCTAGAGAAAAAGGACGCAAGGGCATCATCACAGGGAGCTCAGACCACAGATCCTCGGACCCCCAGACTGGCCAGCGGGCAGGAGAGGCGTGGACCAGGGCAGTCGCGGAGGCGAGGCTCTCCTCATGGGCAGGTGCTGAACCGCCAGCTCGTTGATCATGAGGCCAGCCTGCGATCGGAGAGAACTCAGCTCCTGAGAGTGACAAAGGCCAAGATAAAGGTGCGGTCTCAAACGGGACAGAGGGCCCCCGAGGTCTGTCACTGACTGCCGGTCACTGTAGGGCAGATGGCAGCGAGAACGGTCATTATTTCCCAGGAGCAGCCGACTACCTGGGTACTTATGCACCATGCAACAGAGAGACACGGCACTGGCCACCTGCACACCCGCCAGCCAGGACGCCTGGAGACAGGGCTCAGATTCCTGAGGAAAGGTGTGTGAAAAGCGGTGGGTCCCCCGCTCCCCGTCTGTCCTGTCTGCACAGCTCAGCTTTCCCAGTGATGGTGTCAGTGGCACGATTTGTCCCTCAAGTTCCTGATCTCAGGGGTCCTCACCCCGGGAGCATGGCTGAGAAGGCCTAGGAGATGGAGAATCCGTTCTTCACGGTCCGGTGGAACACCGCTGACCTATGTAACGACGGCCACTTAAAGAGAGAAAGTTGAAAAGAAACAAACAAGGTTACTGCACGGCTGACCAGTACTTTATTGATAAAACCTCAAGCCTGAGTCCTTTAAGGGAAAATCGTTATTTGATATTTTTTTCACCTTACCTATCTCATTGGCTAACTTAGTAAAGAAGAAGGAGTTTTAAAAATGCAGAGGGTGTCATATTTATTTTCTATACATCTCGCCACTTACCATGGATGTTTGTAAACAAATATGTTCCATTTTTTAGGAGACATATGGCTTCTCACTTGTTTGACTTAATAAGGTAACAGAAATTCCGTGTGAAATCTGCCTCTCAGGGTTGTGTTCTCCTGGTGAGCGGTGGCTCCCAGGAGCATTGTGTTTCAGGGCAGAGCCTGCCTCTCTGTCCCCTCTCCCCTCCACCTCCCTTCCTTCCCAGACATGGGAGAGAGAGACCCTTGCACAGCCATGCAGAACGAAGCTCAAAACAAAACAGAGAAAGCCTCAGGATGTTTTCCTCGACCCTCTGCTCTGCCCATTCCTTTGCTTGGAGGAGCTCACAAAGCCCAGTTTATTCCATGGGACCGCCGTGAACTTGCTCGGCCTGAGTAATGAGAACCTGCAGTGGGGACAAGTGCAGGGGACATGTCCCCTGGTCACCGTGGGCTCCGCTCACCAGACTCCCAGGTGGGGACGCCACAGCACCTCCGAGCAGCCATGAGCCATGTCAGCAGGCCAAGGAACATCCCCGCGCCCCATGCCGGGACTGAGTCCCCTGGGGAGGGGGGTGGAAGACACCTCAGAGACTATTTGGGGCAGCTCCACACCATTTGGGGTGTGTAGCCCACTCAGCTACTCCCACCTCGGAATAATGAAGACCTCATGTGTTTTCTGTAAGCTTTACAGAAAGCTGAGTTGTGACTGACACTCCTCATTTATGAGTCTTGGTGAGAGACAAATCAGTGGAGAGGGCTAGGACAGCTCAGAGGCATGCAGCCTCTCCAGCGACACCTCAGCGGCGACCAAAGGGAGGTGGCGGCAGGAGGGACGCCGCGAGGACGCACTCCCCCCACAGAAGTTTCTGTTTCCATTGTAATTTTAACATCCCTTTATGTGCATGGAGGTTTTTTGTCTGTTTCGTACCTTGAAGTACTGGGATTTAGGGGCTTATAGTCCAAACGAAATGGCGGATACCATTCATTTTGTATTTTTATCATTAAAAGACCAAATGTTCATTATTTCTGGTGCCTGAACAGCCTCTGACTTCCTTCCTAAGACACGTTTTGTAGAATATTAATTATCCCATTCATGGCACGGGAGAAATAACCTAGTCCTTTTTCATAATACAGTAATGATTAGAAATTGCTTGCGGAATTGGTAGAGTTCCAGCGGGGGAAAGGCTGTGGCTTTGCGTGGCTCTGGAATGAAAGACAGTGGAAATACGATAAGAAAACAAGCTGCAGCGGGGACCGGCCTAGCAGTTCTGCTCCGCTGTAACTCATTGGCTTCAGCTGTATCCCAGCGCCGGTGGTGACAAGTCTCCCTTGTCCCACTGCGCATCTGCCCCTGCGAACAGACAGAGTAAGTGCGACGTGGTCATTCGTCTTAGCTCCTTCACCTTCCGTGTGAATGTGCACTTTCAGCGGCTCCATCCGGGTGAGGCATTTTAGCTCTAGAAGATTCTCTCAGAGCATGAGGGTCCTCAGACCAGACGGCTGCATGTCGCAGAACCGGGCTCCCTGGGCTAATGGGACACATTAATACTGTCAGCCAAGAGGGTGAGCAGAGATGGCACGTTCACATCAACATTTAAGCGCCTACTGTGTGCCAGGAGAACTCCACCTCCACGTGCTTGTTCTCCACAACCAAAGCAGCCCTACTGTGAGTTGCTCTGCACGTGGCAGACTTGTGTGCACAACACCGATTTTAGGCGAGATTCTCTGACTGAAGAGTCTGAATGGGCCATGTCTGTGGCATCTGGACAAGCTTGGTAATGCAGGAGCCCAGAGAGCCCCCCCACCCCCCCTGCGGGGGGTGAGCTGGAGCAGCCCTTCTCAGGCCTTTGCCTCGCACCACACGGCCGCTCACCTGCCCGGCCCTGCCTTCTGGCCAAATGCCAGGAGGCCTGACCCTCGGTCCTCAGCCCACATGTTGCTTCATGGAAATTGTCCTACATGAAAAGCTGTTAGGTAGAGCCTTCCATTTTCCAAAGTCACAAAATAAAACATTGTCACTACAGATTTCAGAAACGATCATGCTCATCTACACCGGACATAGGAGAGATCTGAAATGTGGGGGTTTGACCACATAGTCAGCCTCATCAGGTCTCAGTGTGTCCATCAGAACATAGAAATGATGCTTATTTGGTTGTGGGACCATGTGTGATACAGCACTTTGTAATGTAGAAAGCACAGCAGACACAGAGATCATTTTCTCCTTCTGCCCCAGCCGGGGGGCGGGACCTCCCATGGGTAGGACTGCACTGCTGCGCCTACACCTGCCCGTCTCTGAGGACTGGTGTGAGCTCACCAAACACTGCAGGTCCTCGTGCTGACAAACCAGCACAGGCCACACCCCTGTGAGAGTGTCTGCTGCTCCAGGACTTCTGCAGGGCACAGAGCGATGGCCTCACTCTTGTTGCCCACATGGGTTTGGCAGTTTTGTTTGGGATTCTCACTTCCAGCCATCCCAGATGAGGTGGGGGCCTGCCACGAGGCTTTACCGCCTGCTGTATGAGCTCCGCCTCCCTCCTCAGGCCTCAGGAACTCCTTTCCCTGAGCTCGTTGTAACTGTATTGAACATCCATTACGCTCTTAGGATCTTTTCGGTTGCGTATCTACAGAATCAGAAGGCTGGGGAAAGACGGTGCTACGAGAGTAGGTCACTTCTACTGATGCCGCTTCTCCTGCTCTCGGGGGCCCACTGTGAGCACTTAAACTGGTCTGTCTTCACTGTGGAGTCAACGCGTTGGGAACATTCAGATAACATTCCAAAAGAAACAGGCGACACATGTACTTTTTCTTAGACTTAACACTGTATTGCTGACCCTGGCTTGTCTGTAGACTTCATAGTGCAGGAACTGTTGTATTTTTTTAAGAAAGAAAAATTTCTGGAAATATAGCAAGTGAAAAAATAGAGGGAAGATAAACCGACTTTTGAAAATTGATTAAAACTTTGCTTTTTTATTAGGACAAAGTACTTAGAATAAAATACAATGTTAGAAAACATATTCCATTATCTAAGACCTTGACTGTTGGGTCTTCAGTAAAAATTCCTATATTCTTGAGCCAACTGTCCAACTGCGGACCCGTGAACGTGCGTTCATCCTCTAGAGTAGTTAAGATGAGACAAGGAAAACCCTGCTTCCTAGCACAGATACCAAAGTTGGGAAAACAGAAACACTGAATTTGGCTTTTCACAAGGATATGATATTAGAGCAAAAGTTTCCTCATTGCAGAACTGATGCCCAGCTTCTTATACGAATGGCCACAAATACTACCTTTATTAAGTCTTTGAAACGATGCCTATTTAAACCTTAATTTAATAGATCATAGTGTAACCAAATATAAAATGAATTGAGTTTTCTAAACTCTTTTGAAAAGAGGTTGAGGAAGTTTCAGAGGAGGCTCTGTCCCCATAAAAAAAATTGTCCAGAGTTTCCTCAGAACGGGACCCTGCACCAGAGCCACCGAAAGCAGGATGATCCCAGGACCCCTGCTGCCAGCGTGGGCTCCGCAGTCAGTGCCGCGGCTGCAAATGGTGAACAGTTGTGCCTCCCGTACTCAGACGTAACCCCTCTGTGAGTATCTTGAAAACTGTGTAGAAGTCTAACTTTTAGCTACCCCGAAGTGTACATTCTCATGAATTATATTCTTAGAAAAAATAGTGAAGAAATACTCACAAAATGTAAAGGAGGAGAAGGAAGAGATGGAGGAGAGGAAAGGGTTTGCCCTAGTCTAAATAAAATAGTGCAGGAATTGGCGTACATCAGTAGAAAGCACTGGAGCGTTCAGAAACAAATCTCTAAGTACCTAACATTCTATACAGCAGGAAAAGTCTAAATTATTAAATAAATGAAATTGAGTTTATTGCTCTCTGTTTTGAATATGTACCTCCCAGTACTCCTCAGAGACTTTTCAAGTAGTTTAAAGATTTAAGTGTAAAATAGTAAAACTATAAAAGTACTAGAAGAAAATATAATTTCAGTAACTAACGTCAGAGTAGCAAAGGCGTTTGTAATCATAACACAAACTTGGAGAGGCATTGGGGAAGAGACCAACAGGTGTGACTGTATGAGCTGAAAACTCGGCACAGTGAAAACAACCCAGCGCAGACCTCTCTGGCAGATGACAAATTGTGACTAAGTAATTTCAATACACAAAAGAGCAAAGGATTAATGGTTCAAATTGCAGAAAGCTCCTAAAAAGCCATGAAACATAGCCAACCCCACAGAAGAAGCAATTCAGAGAAGAAGCATAACAGTCAAAGCAAGGATGAGATGGGCAACTTTATTGATAATTAACAAAATCATTGACACCACCATCGAGACGCGGTCTCTCGTTTTTATGAAGTTCACAGAAACACACACTCTTGTTCACAGTTGGCGAGAAGGTAAAGCATCATGTTTTGAAAGATAGTTTAGCCCTCTCTGTTCCTCTTATGCATGTCGTTCTTCAACCCCTGAACTCCTAGAAACGGCCCCACAGACATCACCGAACAGCAGATTTGTGGAGAGGCCACAGGTCTGTCACCGGGAGAACTGGGAACGTGTGGCAGTTCTGTGAACTGAGAGACGTGTTCTGCTGTGGAAAGGGACCGACCGTGCATTGTAAGATAAAATGTGTGCGCATACACGTGGAAGAAAGAACAAAAGCGTGATCCCATTTTTATCTGATAGGTGATGTGTGTGTGCGTGTGTGTGCACACAGAAACATTTACGTGTGTCCCAGAGAAAGCATGGGAGCCATTTGTGTGGAAAGACGGAGTAGCAGCCTTTGGGAGCAAGGGGTTCAGGTGGGAGAGACATTTATTTGAGTCACAGTGTGCCTGCTGGGGCTCGTGTCTGGAGCCTGATGCCCGCACACAGTGGCACGCAGGGTCACGTGAGCAGTTTGCACGCAGCATTGTCTCCCTAACCCAGGATCAGCCTCACACCTTGGGCTGGAGGGGTTGACCTTGACTCAGGGCCCCAGAACCACCGCATGGCCATCTGCTGAACGCGTTCCATTCCTCCCGATGACTCCTTCCACTTCTCCTTTTACAGAACTAATTTCTCTGACATTTTATTTTTACACAGCACTGACCCCAAGATTGTCTCCAGTATTTACGAGGGTGTTTACGAAAGGCACCGAGCAAAGGCAGCTCAGCCCGGCCGCAGTAACTCTCCCAGTCTCCCTGACACCCACCATTTCAAGCTTTGCCTTCCTTCCGCTCACACTCAATTAAATTAAAATATAGCATGTAACACAGGGGCAACGAATCTGAAAGGGCACTCACTGCCGAGGTGAAGCTAAAAGAACTTCGCAGAAACCGCTCCTATTATGCGGGGACGTTTTCAGGTCGTGCTCAGGTGAAAACGCAGGATGATCACCAAGGCAGGGACAGAGGGGAGAAGAAGATGAGGGTGGCACTGACGTGCTGAAGTCAGCATGCCCCCGGTGTCCACGTTGCTTGCTGGCTCTCCCAGCCCTGAGCACTGGCCAGCTTGGGTGCCAGGCAGGGAAGAGCCCACTGCGCTCCATGGGCGGTGCCGCCTCCGGTGGGGACATTGTGCTCTTGATTCCCTGCCCGCCTGCCCCTCCGCTTCCTCATCTCCAGGTGGCTGGGAACTTCCTGGGCAGCATCAGTGACGCTCAGTGCAACACTGAGGAATTTCATCGGTGCCTGGCATTTTGTATTAGAACATGGAAACCATGCCAGCCGAGTCCGTGAAATTCAGCCAGGGCGACATGTTTCCCGCAGCTCTGACGGCCTCTTTTTCCAGCAGGATACAGGAAGAAAAGCAGATACTTTCACCAAGGACATCGTATTTCAGGCAAAGAGTTTTCAATTGTGATACTTTGTCTGATTATGACGTTTAAAGAACAGATTGCCCCAGCCTGACCCTACTTGAGCCTTTTTATGCCATTTATTTAAAAACGAAAAGAAAACAACCTTTGCTTTGCATGGTATTTCACACAGTGCACACTTCTGTGGAGAGAGCGGCCTGGCTATGTCTTCCTCCCTGAGACATTAAGCCCTATGGAGGACAGGCTGCCAATGTGTCACCCCAAGTCCCCAGGACTGTCTGCAGGGAGCAGGTCCTCCGTGGATCGTTGTGGTTATAAACAAGGATCACCAGGCCCCGTTGCACCGTGCACCCTCATGTGGGTGGACTCGTATCATTTCATTTCCCATGACTGTGAAATTAGGTCAGGCATGGTGTTTAAGTAGCCAAAGACTTGGCCCCGCCCAGAGGAGTATCGGTGACCCTTGTCGAAAGTTTATAGGAATGACTTCTCGTGGCTGGTGGTGTCCCTTGGGTTGCATGTGCCACGTGAACACCACGTGTCCGTGACAAAGCCCGTCTGTCTGTGACTGCAGAGTGAAGCCCGCTGATGATTTGCATCTGGAGGGACAGTGTCTCATCCTTGCGTCTTGACGCTGTGCTCGCTGTCCTAACCCCTCTCATGACATGGAGACAGAACAGGTGCTGCTCCTTTTTCCTTTTCCTTTGTACCTTGATTGTCGGTTATGGTTTTTCAAAGAGGCTTGAAATTTCAAATTTCCAGAAGGTGTTTGCATTTCAGGTGTAATTGTTTAATTACAGGTGTTAAAATTCCAAAATCGGTGAAATTATCTAAAGGTGGTTCTAGATTTCCAGAAAAGCTGCTTAGAACCAAATAAAACTGAGGAATTCAAGCGAAAGCCTAGTTCCCACAATACTAATCTAGGCTGTCTTTGCAACAAGAAGCAGGGCTGAGAAGTTGCCCTCAGCTGCACCTGGAGATTGAGCTTAAACACCCTCACAAGGAATCATAGTTTGGTGTTACTCAGGAGTAACTGAGCAAGAAGAAAGCATGATTACTTAGAGGTTGTTGCATGTACTAGAAAGAGAAACGCAAATGTCTTCCACCAGGGCAGCCTCAGCTGCTTCGGTCCAGCTGTTTAAGGTCCAGAGCTGTGATGGGAACTGATAGGCTCTATTACAGATGTCCATCACAGAGCCAATGAATTTAGGGCACCTTTGTCATTTCTCTCGTCTGCTGCCGGAGCTTCTTCAAAATTTGAGCTATACACATGCGAGGTATATAACTTAATTTACAGCATAAAGTGGTTTGTGCCATGACACTTGGGCTCTGAGGCTTTAAGCCCTTGGCAGATTGTGTACATGGCTCGTGTCAGTTGTGGGAGATTCGCGTGATACCTGCCATTAGAGTGACCGCGGACAAGGTCTCAGGCTGTCAGTTCACCAAAGCTGTGTGCAGATTTTGTGAGGAGCAACTTACCCAGCACTGATAACTAGCGGGGAAATGTCCAACTCAGTGTGGATTTTGGATATGTTTCCTTCTTGGAAAGCTACTTTTGTCCCTATCACCAAGTGTTCAGAGGTAATAAATTTTTTTTTAAGATTTTACTTATTTATTTTTACAGAGAAGGGAAGGGAATGAGTAAGAGAGGGAGAGAAACATCAATGTGTGGTTGCCTCTCACGTAGCCCCCACTGGACCTGGCCCACAACCCAGGCATGTGCCCTGACTGGGAATCAAACCGGTGACCCTTTGGTTTGCAGCCCGCGCTCAACCCACTGAGCTGCACCAGCCAGGGCTCAGAGCAAACAACTTTTTAAGGACGTTTTTAAAGAGTTTATAATCTTAAAATCCCAATGATAACATTTGATAGATAGCCCATACCATCTGTTATTTTAAGAGAAACCTAGATGATGTGTATTTAATGTTAAATATAAGAGTATTCTAAATATTCTAAAAATAATTCAAAATATCGAGGAACCACCTAAAAGCTATAGATGGCTCTGGAAGCTCAGGCTCCAACGGCACTTCTGCACATGGTCCTCGGACAGACAGCTGTGGGACCCCCGCGGGACCTCTGTGGGACAGACAGCTGTGGGACCCCCGCGGGACCTCTGTGGGACAGACAGCTGTGGGACCCCCGTGGGACCTCTGTGGGACAGACAGCTGTGGGACCCCCGCGGGACCTCTGTGGGACAGACAGCTGTGGGACCCCCGCGGCCGCTGCAGCGCGAGCTCCCTGGGCCCCACTCCTGCACTAGGAATCTGGGGAGGGGAGGGCGAGGGACTGGGGTTCGCGCTGCAAGTTCCCCAAGTGGTTTTCACGCGCACCCTAATTTGAGGATCACTGTGTTGAGATTATAACGTCAATAGTTTTGGAGCCAGATTTGGAGATAGTTCCATCACAGGAAACGGTCACTTGTACGTGTCCGGGTCGTTGTGACATGTCAGTGCCCCCGGGCCAGCAGGTGAGGGTGTTGCTGCAGCACAGGTGCAGGTGCACCAGTCTGTCTCCCGGTGAAGCAGAGATGATGTTGTTCTTCGTGTGTCATTCACTCTAAACAGTTGCTGCATTTCCAAGCCATCACTTTTTCTTGTTTCCTTATGATTTGGAGTCACCAAACGCTCTCTGCCCAGTGGCTGCCAGGTCTTAGGAAGGAGCAAACACTGTGTGTCCTTGGTCAAGGTGACCCCGCCTCACAGTGCCTCAGTTTTCCCCACTACAAAGTGAGGGTGACAGTGCCTACCACACAGGTTCGCTTACGGGCATTAAATGAGTTTAGAGTGCTTGGCAAATATTAAATTCTATATAAGTGGTTGGGGAAAAAGAGAACGATAGAAAGCCTGAAAGGAGTAGATTATTCCAAGAAATGAAGGAGTAAAGAGAAAGACAGAGTGCTCATCACCCTCTGGAAGAGGCATTAATTTATGGAGAAAAAGTGCGCAGGGGGGGGTCTCAGCTCCCAGGACCTCATGGAACAAATGCATGAAAAGGAGAAAAGCAGAAGCCAGAACGCACGGTGCCTTTGGCAAGGAGTCAGGGAACGACGGGAAAGTGGGGTTCTCCAGATAGCTTTCTACGCACAAAGTTCCTTGGTCCCTGCGCATCTCGGTTATGTACATTCCAGCGGGCGGAAGGGCGGTTGTGTTTAGCAGCCTCGGTACAGGGCAGGCCCAGCGGAGTCAACAAACGGGCCTGACGCCCAGCCCAGCCGTGTCTGCAGTGGGAACGACTCCCTCTCGTTTTCTGGGCCGACATCTACGCCCGACTTGTTTCTCACCTTCAGATGAAGTCAGTGGTTAATTTTTGACCATTTTCCTTTTCCTATGTCACTCTTGTTCCTTTTCTCCTCTCTCTTCTGACATTCCACTTTGAATACTTTCAGCTTTAGTTTCAGCTCCTCGAACAAGTTCTTAACGAGCACCTTTCAGGCCCCTCCACCGCCCCCGTTTTTCTGCCAAAACCCTCGAATGACTTGTCTGCAATAATGTCAAAAATTTATGTAAGTGGTTTTCAAAGTTTTTTCCCACGCGGGTCACACTGGCCTTCCACTCTGTGCACGGTGGGTGCCGTGCCGGGTCGGAGCAGTGAGGGAGGCCTCACGCAGCCGGAAGCCTTGTCAGAGATGCACTGGTTGAATAGGCTCCTCCCAAATGCATGTTCTCCACAGGGTCTCAGAAAGTGACCTCATTTGGAAACAGGGTTGTGCGAATATAGTTAGCTGAGATGAGGTCATCCGGAGTGGGTGGACCCTGAATCTGAGATGAGCGGTGTCCTTAGAAGAAGACACGGAGAAACAGCCGTGTCCACGCGGAGGTGGAGGCGGGGATGGAGGTGGGGATTAGGGCGCTCCCTCGGTAAACCAAGGAACTCAGAGGCCCACTGGCCACACCCGGATTTGGAGAGAGGCACCAGACTGTCCCTTAGATCCTTCAGGGAGAGCGTGGCCTGGCTGACACCTCGACTTTGGACCAAGCGTGTGGGGCTGTTCTACAGCCGCCCCGGGAGCCAGAGAGATGGTGTCGAAGGGGCAGTGTCCTGCGCTGTGGGTTGGAGCTGGCCGGCCCCTCTCGCCTCCCTCAGGGGAGCGTGCGGGGATCCGGTGAGATCGGAAGTGTGGTTGGGTGTGTAGACTCCTGCACCGGCGTCACGTACCTTCTCCCGCTGTGAGACCCTCCCATCCCCTGCTTCGCCCGCCGTGCCGTGGGCTCCATGAGCCGTTCAACACGGTTTCTGCGTGGATTCTTTAAATACGGTTGAGTCAGTTTTAACTTAGAAGGACCAAGATACAGAGAATAAGGCTCATATTCAGAGGACTGTTTGGCTTTAAGATGCAGCTCTTGCTGCATGTAATATTGTTTTAGAAAGACATGATTTGGTTTGTCCGGTTAAATTAAGTAATTGTTACATTATAATATTATTCTACTGTATATTAATTTTAATACACTAATGACATTGGATCCTGGGTTTGAAAATAAGATTTATTTTATTATGAAAATAAGTTTAATTTGTTTTCACAAGTATGGCTGGTTTTATTTATGTCAGTTATGAGGAATCTATAAAATATATATTTTATAAAAAATGGCTATTTTAGTCGCTTTCCTTGGCGTATGCTCATCAATACTTTAATCAATCACCTATTGAAACAGTAGAACAAACCTTCCAGTCTTAGTGCAATGAAATGACCTCTTGTAAGGAAAAAAATAAGAATTTGAATGCCAAGAATCATTATTTCTAAAGTGAATGGCAACGAGTTTCCCGTTTGGTGCCCGACTTCCCTTTAAAGTGAAACCCCTGGAGCGCTGTCCTTTCTTCCTCGCTCCCCCCAGGAACCAGCCTGTGGTTTGAGTGTGCCTTGGGGTGAGCAGCCTCACAGTGACCCAGTGACACAGGAGGCGCCCCCCAACCCCTGCCGCCTTAGGGAAAGAATGGAGACATTGAACAGACAAGCAGGTGATGAGCAGGGCCGGGGGAGAGCCCGAGGTTTCTGACACCACCCACCCCCACATCTCCTGGGCAGACGCTCTGCGGGGTGGGCAGCGGGGGTTCCAGGGGGAGTCCAGGGGCCACACGGAGTGTGTCCTTGTGTTGTTACTGACTGGTTTGTGCGAGGTGAGCCGACTCTTGCCCACCTCTGCATTGTGCTGACCGATGGCCGCTGGGCTCCTTCTGACATGTGTTAAGTCCAGAAGAAAAGCGCCTGAGTAACTCTTCATGGTGTTTAATATCCATTTAAGTTGTTGGCAGTAGGGGCGCAAGCTTTACTTCACTTCAAGGTGGACTTCATGCCAAGCAGATGTGTGCTAGGAAAATAGGACTTCAAAAGTCGGACCCTGGGTTAGTGAAGAAGAAAGGGAATGGGGATCGGGGGAAGGGACTTCTGGCTGCTCTCGTCCACAGGCCGCGCTGGGGAGCGTGTTAGCAGGTTAAGCTTGGCTATCCAAACTAACCGAATCAAGACTCCTGAAATTCAGTGGCTTCAGAAAAGCAGGTTTATCATTTCTTTAGGTGAGTAGGCTAGTGCCGGACAGGTCCAGGTCACAGGGGGAACCTGGTCCTCGGCAAACCGTGACTTTGTCACATTCCGCGTGGCCTCATAATCCTAACCCTGTGCTGGAGGAAGAGCCTGGAGGGAGGGGGACAGATGCGCTTCACAGGCCTGCTCTCGAGGTGGTCCATGTCGCTTGACGAAAGCGTCGAGTCCAGCATTCCTTCTGCAACGTGAGGCTCCGTGTTTCATGCTTGGATCTCCAGTCCATTTCGGGCTTTTTCGAATGGTGTGACAGGATGTGACGGTCCCAGCGTCACTTACTGCATGTGCCATCCCTACCCCGCTGACTTGTCCTGTGGTCTCTGCCACGTGTGAGTCCCCCTTTGACCAGCGTGCTTCCTGCCTCTCCCACTCCATCGCTGCAGGTTCATGCCACGCACCCCCCCGGCCCCCGCCTCCTCCTCCATGATTATCTGGCCTGTTCTTGACCTTCTGTGTTTCCATTTGAACTTGAGGGCCAGCTGGTCAGGATCCATGGAAAACCTTGCTAGGATTATCTTTTAGAGTTCTTCGAATTTATTCTAACTTGTGGGCAATTGACAAGTTTAAGAGATTGAATTTTTCCCTCCACAAATAAGTCACCTCTCATTAATTTAGTTCTTTTTGTACTTCATTCATGTTTAAACTTTTTTTTCCATGGAGGTTTTACACAGCTTTGGTTAGAACTCATTTTTTAAAAATACTTTGCTGTTTACTATAATCCTTAGATTGTTTTATAACATATCTTAAATTTATATGGTTATAACTAAAACTGTTGTACTATACCTTGATTTTTCGCCAATTTGGGGATTACTGAATGAACTAATGCAAAATCCACTTTATGCCAATCTATACACTTGATTTTGAATAATTTATTCAGTGAGATACCTTTTGAAGAAAATCATATGCGCTGAATTAAAATATCTGGAATAGATTGGAAATGTTTCCGTTTTGTTTTAATATAAAATGCATTCTAAATAAGTTAACCACGTAGAAGAGCCTGCACTGTAACGATGAGATTTCTCAGATATAAGGGCTTTGGACGCGTCACTCTCTCAAAAGGCAAACAAGTGAAGCAGCGCCACTGTTTCTAACCTTGTTTCTTTCCAAATGCAAGGGGAGGGCACGTTGAACTTGCAGTATTTTGACATTTGAAAAGAATAAGCAAAGGGATTTCATGATGGCTTTGCAACTGGCAATAGAAATAAGAAATGAGAAATAAGGCGGCTGTCTGTCACTCCCACGGACATCACGGCCGTTTAGGGAGCTCTGTTTCACGGTGCCCGCTCACGCCTCACTCGTGAGTCTCCCAGTCTCTGCAGCGCCACCCAGGTTTTGGGGATGGATTTGAATTTTGTCACAGTCCGTGGCCTGCAATAGGTGCACTGACCACAACATAGTTCCTCCTTGTGAACGTGTCCCAGACAGTGTACCTCCTGCCCTGCTTTGTTGTTTGCTCACCTGTCCTCGCTGTCATTTAATTCCCTGGCATCCTAATCACAGTGAAGATGCAGTCTTATTCCCAGGAGGGTTGAATTAAGCCAGCGAGATCCTCAGAGAAGTCCCACCAATACAGAGGGCAGCCCCACAGTTCCATGTGGGGCAAACAGAGGACACTCCCACCCCGGAGACAGCCCTGGGGTCCCTTGGCCCCATCCTCCGCATGTCCCTCTGCTCCCAAGAAAGCCACCAGGCCTCCTTTCAATAAAGGGTCTAGACCATGGTCAGGGGTGGGTCAGGGGTGGGCCAGGGGTGGGTCCCCACCCAGCCATGCTATAAATAATAGCAACAATAATAGCTGACAACGCCTCACAAAGTGCCCAATGCTTCAAATGAGCAGACTCAACCCCCAACCAGCCTGAGAGGCAGGAACAAGTTTTACTTGCAAAGAGACCGCTGGTCAATGACAGCCTGTACCCAAGCCTGGGCACCTGTCTGCATGGCACAGGGACCCTGCTGCATGGGACCAGGCCCCAAGCAGGCCCTTCACAAACGGTCACACACTTCTCACCATGACCCGAGAGGTGCATTATGCGGTGCATGCAATAGGTGAGGAAACCATGGCTCAGTTACAATGACTTTTCCAGCCTCAGGGCCCAGACCTCGCTGCCTCCAGGCCCCATGCAGTGGCCACAAGCCCGGAACTGCTGTGTAGAGGAGGGAGGCAGAAAGCCTGCGGGGGAAGCCTGAGGAGTTAGCACATCCAAGTGCCGAACATGGCGAACTTAAACTGCACGCCAGCCATCAATTTGACAGTGATTTTTTTATATTTACACATTATAAATGGTTCATGGTACTTACCTGAATTATGCAGCAATTTAAATATTATCTTGTTTACCACCTCAGTTTGGATTTGAAGGGTCGCAGATGGGCGTCTGAAGAATAAGTGAAAATCATCTATTTACAACCATGGATGAATATCTGACGATTCTACCCAAAATAAAACAGTTTGTCAGTACGATAAGCCATCTCCTAGGCATGTAATTAACACTGGAGCATTTTTTCTAATCCCTACCTGTTCATTGTACCACTGAATAAAAATTTAGCTGAAGCATTAATTATAATTCAAATACTCGGCTATACTTGGGCAACTAGCACAGCCTCCCAGCTCTGGTTTTGTCTCGTTTTGCTCAGTTTCGTGTGCCATTTGTAGGATAACCACCCACAGTCCGTGTTTTATTCCCAGAGTACTGGTGAAAACACAAGTCTTAGTCACAGTGATCAGCTGTGTCCCAACTCTACCTTAAACTGCCTGCGTTACTGTCCTGCAGCTGCCCGCTCAGATGACCACAGACCTGGTAGCTTGAGACAACAGAATGTTTTCTTGCACGGTGCCGCAGGACGGAAGCCCGGCGTCAGTCTTGCCGGGCCGCGGTCAGGCTGCCCGCAGGGCCCTGCCCCCTTGTGCAGCTCCCAGGGCAGTCACTGGCCTCGTCCAGCTCCTGGTGGCCGCCAGCTCCCTGTGCCCGTGGCAGCGTCTCTGCAGCCTCTGCCTGAGCTCACGCCTCCTCCCCACCTCGGCGTGTTTCCGATCTCCCTCCGCCTCTCTCTGATGAGCGGGCTGGATCGAAAGCCCACGGGTCATCCCAGATAATCGCCCCTCGTCATAGCATTTGACTTCATCACATTTGCAAAGACCTTTTTCCCTATAAGGCAACATTTCTTGCTCCAGAACTTAGGGTCCGCTTTGCTTCAGACCCTTCTCCAGCTTGTTACACTGTCCGTGTGGCTGCAGGCACATGATTTAATCTTTCTAAGCTCTGTTTTCTTATCAAATGTGTGTAACAATAGTACTGATTTCACGGGGCTGCTTGAGGCTCACGTGAGATAACTGATGGAAAGCAACTGCCCAGTCCTTGGCAACAAATAGGATTTCGGTCAATAATAGCTATTGGTTCTGTTTCTGTGTGTAAAACTTTCAGTATCTGTCATTTTCAGTCTAAATCTCTCAGTCTGGAAATCTGCTGCATCCGTCATCTGACCCAAACATTTTCCCAAACTTACCTTTTATTAACTTCTTCACAGATCTTCTACTCCAACCTGATTCGTCTGTCAACTAGTCCATTACCCCAGACTTCCTCCTTCTCCTCTTTGTACTCCTCCTGGTTGCTGTCCGCAGCACCTGCCCCTCTCTCACTGTCTGTCCAAATGTTGTCTGTCCTGCCAGGACCAGCTCGATTCTCTCTGCATCTCGAAGTCTTCCCCAACCAAGCCAGCCTGGGCTAGTCACTCCGTCTGGGGCCCGTCAGTGCTGTTCTCAGACGCTTCATCAGCTCTGACCACGATGGCCCTGCCATCGACACCCTGCCGGACATGAGTGCACACGAGGTACCGAGGACGTAGCAGTGATGGATAACCCGTAAAGAGAGAATTCAAGGGAGTCGGCTCTGGGCTCAAAGACTAGGTTAGCATCTTATCTCCTCCCTCCAGAAACGAAATGGAAATCCCAGGCAGCGAGTGGTTCTGAAGGCACGAGCCTGAGACCCCATTTGCTGAGACTGGGCATAATGATCAGAGCTAGACCCTAGACTGGGGTCTTCTACTACTCAAAAAAGAAATGAGACAACGTCTACTTGCCACTGTCGCCTGGAGCTGGACGGGGCCAGAGCAGGTGGGCAGAGACAGCCCCCAAACTACTCCATGGGAAGAGTGAGCTCAGATCAAGAAAAAGTGACAAATGGGAAAACCTTTCCACTCACCGTAGGCCTGAAAGCAAAAGCAGGAAGAAATCCAGTGCTGGAAGGACAGCCGACACGGTGTAGAAGTGGGACATGCAGGCATTCCGGATTAAACTAGACTTATATGACAGAGTGAGAGGGACTGAAGACAGCCTATTCTGGATGTACAAAAAAATAGTCAAGGTAACCACATAAAAGTTAAGAGGAAGTTCATTTTTTTGAAGGCTAGACAAGCCAAAACAAGAGTAGTTGAATAGAAAGAGGAACAAATGATCAATTTTGGTTGAATAAAATGCAAAACTTCAAAAAGGTGATGGATGTTCAACTAGAACATTAGAGACATAAGTGAGTTGACAGCTATTATGCAAAATGGAAACGTAACTCAAATCGAGAAAAAGTAACTGTGATAGCGCCCCCCAGACGCATTGTGGCAAAACTGCAGAGCATTAAAGAAAAAGCATGCAGGCTACCGGAGAGGACAGGCAGAGCACCATGAAGCTGCAGCTGGGCCGACAGCGGAATGATCAGCCGTCAGAGGTTCAAGACAGAGGGCAGATGTCTCAAAAGTGCTAAGAAAAAAATAAAACTGACTACCTAAAATTTTACACAACTAACATGTAGTTCAAGAGTGATTCAAAAGACAGTTTCAGACATCCAAAGATGAAGAGAGTTTACCAGTTCTACTCAACTCTAAAATTACTCTTAAAGGAAGTCCATCAGCAAGAACAGGCCCAGATCTGAGACTGAGACACCAAAAATAATGGCAGGTCCTAAACCCGATCGGTTGTCAGTAAGGCTTGCGAACTAGTGGCTGCTTTTCAAAAAGCCCGTCAAAGCTCCAGACGACCACGGCAAGATATTAGAAGAGGTTTCCATCCTCAGATAAAGCTTCGTTTTATTTGGAGGAGGGTAAAAATGCCGAGTCTGGGCTCCCATACATGAAACCATGCTGGAAGATTTAGGAAAAAGGGAGAAGGAACATATGTGTTCTAGGAAAATATTGATACTAAGCTAAAGAAAGCAATGATAATATCAGTCCAAAAAAATCAACAGTGGAGGGGAGGACATTGTATGATATCAAAAAGCAAAACCCACCAAAATGGCATTAAAATCATGGTCTTGTATTGACCTTGTCATATAATCTAAAATAAATAAAGCAAAACTTAAGCAGAATTACGAGAAAACGTGACACATCCATAAAGTGAGAGGTCACACTTCTAACAAACCAACAGACACTAACAGAGCAAATAGATGAAATTATTGAGGAACAAATTTTAAGCAACAAAATTAACAGGCAAGTTTTACCACATAGGTCAGAAGAACTCTGCACCCAAAAGAGAATATACCCTTTTCTAGTACTGACAGAGCATTTAAAAAATGGATCATGAAGAATATTAAAATCTCAACAAATTCCCAAGAGTCCATATTATTCAAACCATATTCTCTAGGCATACTATAACTAAAAGAATAGTGTTTTAAATAAATTCATAATTCATAAACTAAAGCTAAAGTGCTTGAAAGTAAATGTAAACTATTCAATTCAGGAATCAGAAAAAGAATAGCGTGATCCTGAAAAAAATAGAAGGAAATACATAAAAGAGGAAATGTTAGTGAATCGGATGTGGAAGGAACAGGAGGAAATCTCTGCGAAACCAGACCTGTTCTTTGAAATGGGTAATGAATTAACAAGTATTTACTATGACTAAACACAGGAAAAAAGGTACAAATACAGTGATAGAAATAAAGAGGGACATAACAGACATTTCATCATAAATACACATATGTTATATTTCTAGAAGCTATCATATGTCCAGAAGGTATCCAGCCATGTACTATGAAAAATAGAGACATTTACTGAAGAAGATACAAGATACAAGAAACACTGTACACAGGACAATGGCACCTCAGTCCCCTTTAAAGTAGGCACCTTGGGACCTCACACAGTTCTCCCAGTTGCCATCAGCTGCCCCATCGTATTTTCCTGAACCTCTTTAATGGTCTAAAATCTCCTCCCTTTCAAAGGTGGTTTAGTTTTGGGAAAAGCCAGAAGTGACAGGACACCAGGGGGACTGAGTCACCTGCATGATTTGAGGTTTCACCAGGAATCCTGCATGAGACGTGGTGCATGAGTGGGAGCATTGTCATGATGAAGCTGCCAGTCACCACCAGTTGCCCACAGCTGCAGCCTTCTGAATTATCTGAAGTTTCCATGAAGGAATGTTCAAGTTTAACGCAAAACTGGATGCAGATTCATTGCTTTACTCACTTAGTCATTTTGAATGTGACGGCCACACAGTGCACATGCTCACTCAGTGATGCCCACCACCCCCACTGACTGGCACAGTGAAGTCCTCACTGTTCACACACGCGCATTCCAGTCCACTCTCCATGTCTGCCGGTTGCATCCATGTCACGCCAACCATTCTTGTTAACAATGGCTGGACTTTTTCCGGACAGACTTCCTGTATTACTATCATATATCATTACAATAATGCATATAGTATATAATATATTTTTGTGTGTTTTTCATGCACAATTTTTATATAATACATATGCGAATATATATAACATATATGTGAAAAATGCATAATCTCTAGTTAGATTAGAAAACTGAGTCTTGGAACACTTGAAAGATCATTCCAGAACATACAGTGAAAGGGATTGAAGGGTCTCAAACCCAGGCCTTCAGACTCCAGGTTCTGGGTTTTCTTCACAAACTGTCTCTCATGGAAGGTGGGGGGACCGCGGGCGCAGACCCCGAAACCTCTGAGATGCAGCTTCCCCAGCAGGAAAGCTCGGGGCTGGAACAGAGGCACCTTTGAATTAAGCTTCAAATCATTAACATACCTTTGTGTATGATACAGGGTGGGGCAAAGTAGGTTTACAGTTGTCTGTACGGAAAAATAATACAATAATAACTAAATAACAAGAGTAAACTGTTTTGCCTACTCACAACTGTAAGCGTACTTTTGCCCCACCCTGTATCGGCACGTGATTTGTGAGCCGAAACAAGCGTTTCCCCGGACGTCTGAGTGGCGGCATCATTGTCTGTCTGCTCTACCTGCTCGGCCAATCTCAGCCGCGCCGCCTGCAGATTCTGTCTGCACTCCCACAGACGACAACCACCCGGGTCTCTGCCCTGGACCCCGGGCCCCACGGCTCATTGTCATCATTAGGGCACCTTTTCCCGTCCTCTCTAGAGCCTTGGTTTTCAGCTGGGAGTGGTTCTACCTCCCAGGGGACATGCAAAATGTCTGGAGACATTCCTGGTTGCTACAAGGAGGTGGGAAGACAGTCTAGGGCTCACCACCCACCACGGGCAGGACAGTCCCACCACAGAGCATCAAGTGTCCCTGGTGCTGAGGTCGAGACCCTTCCTTGAATTGTCCATCTGTCCTCCGAACCAAATTCCTGAGTAGAATCAGAATGCTCTTGTGAGAGAGCGGGAAGAATGTGACTAGGGTGTGAATGGCCCAGTATGGCAGGGATGGAATCCAGGATTGCTGAGTTTTGTTTCTTGTTTGAGGCCACTTACCTACAAGTCCCTGGCCTGGCCGTGGGTGCTGAGTAAGGAGAGGCTGGCCTGGCCTGGAGATGGGGTGGGGGAGCTGGTCCTGTGGGTTGAGATGGTGGAGAAATAGGGGGTAGATGGAGCTCTGTTTTCACTTACTTATGGGGGAGCTTTGTCTGGTAAAGCCCTCCCCCTACCCACCAGCCATCACAGATGAGAATAAGTCTACCAAGACATGATCTGCTTGGGGAGGAAGGATAGCCAGTCTCTCAGAGAAGAGCCTTGAGCCTGTTCCTCAATGGGCTTTTACTGGGTTTAATTTGCCCACGAATACAGGGCATATACATAAAGCTCATCAATCATTGTCAGGCAGTAATGATCACACAATAGGTAACATTCAAAGAACTATGAGGGCTTATTCTGAGTCAGGTTCAGATAGCTAAAGGGCCATGAAACTTTGGGAAACAATCTCATTTTGTGCTTGGACCCTTATCATTTAAATTGAGGGCATCCTTAGCAAAGCAGGTTTCACAGGATTTTATGCATTCTTTTCTTAGGCCTGATTGCCTTGGGACTTGCCCTTTCTGCACAGGGTCGCACCCACCTTCAGCATTGTTTCAGCCTTAAGTCAGGTGGGGGATGCAAGCAGACAAGAGATTAGGAGACTTCTTACAGATAGAATGAGGACTCAGGCTATGACAAAGTCGAGGGGTGAAGGTTCATCACTCTTTTTCTATCGTCCCCTAAGTCCTTCCCTGAGGGGGCCCTTCATGACTGTGCCGGTCCCAGGTTCTCCCTCCCTTGAGGAATCTTACCTGTCATTGGCTAACCAGTCATCCGCCCAGGGCCAAGCAGGGTGAAGTAAAGCGAGCAGAGACTGCACCCCTGCTGGGAGGGGGGGGGGGGTTTACAGCTTCTGAAACCAGGGTAGTTCCCATCACTTATTAGTGTCACCTTTGAAACGTGCATTAATTCTCTCTTGGTAAAAACTGTAAAATTACTGAATTTCCCTTTCATATAAGTAACAATAACATTTTGCTGTTTCTTCTACTGTTGCCTTCTCCCTACTGTTAATTCTCTGACTCTACAAACATGCAAATCCTCTGGCATTCCTGGGAAGTCAGAGAACCCCCTGCACCCTGTCCCCATTCTTCTGTCTCTCTTCCTCCCGCACTTCCCCATACACTCTGTGTGTGCAGAACCTGTCAGTGAGCAGGAGCCGCCGTCTGCAGCCTGGTCTGTGTACCAGGAGTCCCCAGATCTGGTCTTTGCCACCACGTCCTGATCTCAGGAGAATATCAGCTACCCAAGGCAGCTGCGAGGCGTCCACTCCCACCCTGGGTCATTCACCTGCATGCCTTTTGCTGACCTCCCAAAATAGAGATAGAGCTGATGATCAGAATTGTGAATTCTGCAGTCCAATGGCATGGAAATTAATAAGCAAAGTCGTGAAACTCCCATCTGTCTCTAAGTTCTCTACTTGTAGATGTTTTATCAAGCTAAGAAACTTGCCATATGTGTAACATATTGCGTGACAGAAAGGAAAGTCTCTAAGTTCTTCTAGAAAATCCTGATAATTGCATGTCATGTTTTTGTCCCATCCTGTCAGATCGCCGTTTCTTCCTGTCACAGGCACAGGTGAATCAAACGGCCGAATCTCATCCATCTCTGTCCAGTAGCTTCTCATAACAGGAATCCCAGGCGGCTTCTGTTTACATACGCTGTTCCACCTCGTGCAACAAAGGGCCTGGAACGTCTTTCAAGTCCAATCTGTTCTTCCATTTTGCCTCGCAAACTAACCTGTTTTTAAAACGCCTCTTCAGAAATGATGCACATGGATTTTTCTCCTAGTGGCTTTTGTCCAAGCATCTCTAATTGCTTTGCACATAATATCCCATTCATTTTCAATACTCCTCAGAAAATGCAGACAATATTAAGCCACCTTGCACATGATTAAACCACAGCATGTGGGCATTGATTGACTCTCAGCCATGCCTCTAAATCGTTCAGCCCTGTCCTGTCCTGTCAGCCCACAGAATGTAATTAATCCTCTTGTGAGCACCGTTTGCAGGTAGCTGCTGTCGCTTAGGGAGCTCAGTCCCCACTCCCAGGGTGGTTCCGGGAGAATGCCGTGTCCTTTTTGTTAGCCTGTAGCTTTGGTATCTGTGTCTGATGCAAATTCACATGCGAACTCAACACAGTTCAAGGCATAGGTTCGCAAGAGTGTTTAAGATCCAAAGAACAGGGAGGACCCTGAGCATTGCAAATGGGTACATTGCTTACTATAGTATATAAACACACTTGTATATGTGGGGGCTAAAAGAAATAAGACTTTTCCTCCCACTTTCTGAGTTTCAGCTAAGCTAATAATCAAATTAAAGGACAGATTAACAGGAGAAAATCCACATGTATGAAAATTCCAAAGACAGTGAGGCAACGTTGGGTATAGGTGACATTTTGGACGAAGGAGGAAAGGAGAGGGCGGGGGTGGGAGTGGGCGACTCACAGGTAGCAGGGGGAGAGCTGCACACACAGGGCAGGCGGAGCCTCGCTGGGCCGCGGGGAAACCCTGGGACCCGGGGTGTCCAGTCCGGATGCTTGGAGGCTTCCTGACTGATGCTGCAGGGGGTCACGCCCCAGGGTTCCCTCCCTGAGGCAGGTCTTTCTACGGAAACTCTTTAAGGAAAAGGGGAAGTAAACAAACTCTTCCTCAGTTTGTTGGGCTTTAATTGGTTTCAGTTAGGAATCATCTGCCTGTCAGACGACACATTTTGGGGACACTCGCTCCCCATTCGCACATACCCTCCCATCGTGCTTAGCATAGGGCCTGCTATACATCATGTACATTATGAATATTTTTTAAATGTTCATAAACGTTTAAATTTTGATTATGCAATCAATTTAAATTTGATATATTAAGGGACAGATCCAATGAAAAATTTCCATCACAAAGCATTATCCTGGGCACAGTATAACCCGTGTGACTTAAATCACACAGGATCCCATGAAGAAAATGTTTTCTGACCGAAAGGTTGTATCGCAGCTCACCCCGCTTCTCTTCCGGGCACACTGCGTACTGAGGGAAGGGCAGCAGCACTCAAAACCCACGCGTTCTCCGGGCAGTTCAAATGACAGCATGCCCTACGTTGAAATACAGGGTTTGGGTGCTCGGAACGTGAAGAACAAATTTGAGTGATGCAGCTTTTCTTTGCCACGAGGTCACATCCCCTCCAACTCCCCGCCTTTCTGTGCGGTTTCAGCTTCATGTGTTGTTCGCGTGTGAGCCGAGCGCTGAAGGCCGTGCAGGACACAGGCGGGCAGGCAGTCACGGGCACCGAGCATATTTTGCGCTCTCACTGACTTGGTCCGCCCGTGCAGTGGTCGTCGGAGGTCCCCGGGCCGCCAGGGTGAAGATAGCAGGCCCAGCACCGCACCGGAGCCCAGCTGCATCACACTGACCCGTGGGTGCGCGCGGTGCTGTGGGACAAGTGAATGAACGTCTCCAAGGGCGTATGGCTGGGAACAATGTCCCAATGTCGTGGTGAAAAGTGTCAGGCCCTGCCGAAGGAAACTGTACACTACCGATGGACCTGGTCAGGAAGGAATGATGTCCAGCCGCGGCTGGGCCCGGGGCATCCATCCCAGTCCATCCAAAGTGTTTCCTATCATGTGTTCTCCCCCGGGCCCTGATCCTCCAGAAGACGAGGGGCTGTCTAGAACCCCCATCCCTGGGACTTCCCACTCTCAGTTGATCACAGAATTTTAAATTTACATTCTTTCATTCTCCCCAAGTCTCTTCTAGTTGTGCCTTAGTTCAGTCCCTCATAGTTTCCAGCCTATTTCAGAAGCTTCCCAACTGGCGTTTCTGCTGTGGGCCTTCATGTCCCTGTCCCCTCCTCGGCCCTTGGCCCCCGGACTGACAATGTCCTGGAAAGCTCTCGGGCTCCCCGACCAGCCCACTGTGCTGCAGGCGCAGGAGGTCCTCCTCTTCTTTGTCATACTGGACATGCTACGCACATCTCTCTGTGCCTCATTTTACCTCCTATGCCATGGGGCAACAACAGCGCCTACCTCACAGGGCTGTCGGGAGGGTTAAGTTGAGCTCCACTGTGCCCCGAGGACAGGTGCTAAGTCAGAGCTGGGTGACAGTCCCTGTTGTCACTGTAGCCAATGCTTAGGAGGACACTTGGCTCACATCACCAGCCGTCGGACTGGCCTTCCCAGCAGCTCGCTGTCCTTCTCTTTCCTTGCCTTCTGCACCAGGAGCGTCCTTCCTCTTGTCCCCCACCTGTTGTACTTCAAGGTTAAGTCAATGGCAGCTTCCTCAGGGACTGCTCTGCACCCCGAGTTGGGGAAACCAGCCGAGTGTTTTGTTCCCTCTGTGCTCCTCCCAGCACGTGGGGCCTGGCTGGGACCCGCACCTCTGACCAGCAGTGCCATGGCTGCCGCTGCGCGGGGGCTTCCCTCGCTGTCGGGACCCGGACTCAATCTTCAGGTCCCCTACCCAGCAAAAGGCATGCAGTGGGGGATAAATAAATATTGGCTGAACTAAAATGTTCTAATTATAAATTTAATAGAAGTCCTAAGGATAATTTTTAGGGCAAAGGATAATTTTTTTTGTGCTGGGTTTGATTATGTCATTATTGGTTTAAGGGGGTTTGTTCTACTCTGAAACTTTAAAATCCCGTTTCAGATATTCTCTTAAAATAATGATTTTTAAAAGAAAAATATCTGATTTGATACTTGACTATACCACATTGTTTTATTTTCTATGAGCAAACTTAAGTAAATAATACATGAATATTTTAAATTTCTGCATCCCATAAGAGACATGAACAGTGAAAAATGCTCAATTGTTTTAACATCACTGCAATTTGATAAATATTTTGGATGCTTATTTGCAAAAGAAATATAAAGAATCTTTATTTTAAAGACTTGTTTGGCAGAGCTGAAACAACACCATTCTACTCCACTAGAATGAAACACTTGTGGTACTGGGTTTTCTGTTGTTGTTGTTTTAATTCCTTGCTGTTTAGGCTGTTGTTTAAATCTTATGTTTTTTTAATGTGTTGCCGAGGAGAAAATGTGACAGAGAATTGCACAGTGTGGGATGGTGTGCCGCGCCGCCTCCCCTACCCCCAACACACATAATGAAGTCTGCATATGTTCAAAGCCTTACCCACAGGGTTTTGTTCCAGGCCTGAAAAAGACAGCCTCCCACTGAACAAATAAGCCTCCGAGGGATGTGTTTTTCTTTGGTGTTCCTGCAAATTGGCATGGATTTGCACTGCCGTGCGCAGGATTTCAGAGAGGCACCAACTTATTTGTCCTAAATAGGAAAATGTACAAGAAGTATGGCTTGCTTATTCCAGAGGCAATCCCTTCACCTTTGTTTAAATCAGCATCAGGCCCTGGCTGGGTGGGCCAGTGGGTTGGAGCGTCGTCCCACACACCAAAATGCTGCGGGTTTGATTCCCAGTCAGGGAACGTTCCTAGGTTGCAGGTTTGATCTCTGGTTGGGGTACGTACAGGAGGCAAGGGATCAATGCTTCTCTCTCTCTCTCTGTCTCCCCACCTCTCTCCCACTCTCTCTAAAATCAATAAATACATATTTTAAATGTTTTTAAAATAAATTTATTAATTAATAAATCAACATCAGTAAGCATGAATTTGGTCACCTAAATGACTTTACTTTGAAAATTATGAATAAAATTTGAGCTTACCCACTAAAATTTACATGTGGGCCCAAGGAAAGTGATATGCCTAAACTTAATTTTTAAATTGAACTTAAATGTTACCAAAACTATATTTCCAGTATGAATACGAAATGAAATCAGTGTTAGAAATTTGAAGATACATTATATAACAATATTCTTCCCAATAAATGGTTAAAAAGTCATATTTATACTTTTGGGCCCTTACCATCTGCCCCTAAAAATTTCTCCTGAAATTCATGGTTTTCCTTCACACTGGAAATCTGGTTGGTTTGGGGTAGTGCCAGCTGCTGGTCATGAGTGCCGCTCACAAGGCAGCTTTCTCTCCTCGAGAGAACTCCCCAGAGAGGGCCAGCTGGAGAAGGGGGGATGCTCATCGGCGTCAGAGGTTTCAGCAACCACCAATGATTTTTCTAAATTACCTGTTTTAATTAAGTGAAACATTTACTGTAAATCTAAGCTTATGAAGTGTTCAAGTATTATTTCTTCTTTCTCTAATTAGTTAAAGAAAAGAGGAAAGAATGGTTTGCGACAGTAAGTGGCTACTCATGACAGCCAACGCCTTTGTGGCTTCCTGGTCTTTGTCCGGGGGAGGAAGGACAGACAGACTCTCCCTGAAGCCCTCCTGCATGCGGGGCCGCTGTGGAGTGCACCCGGAGCTCACGGCCCACCTCAGTCGGAGCCGAAGTGTTCAGGGTGCCGAGACCGCAGGTCCCTGGACTACTGCACCCGTTTAGAGCCCTCCAAAACACTTAGAAATTCCGGTTTCCATTTTGCATTGTGGAGACTAAAAGAAAATTACTATGCTTTGTCCCACCCTCTAAGTTCCTCTGGTCAAACTAATAGAGACAGATTAACAGGAAAAACTCAGATTTTAGTACATGTGCTCGGGGAATTCACACAGCATGAAAACTGCAAAAACAATGCGACAACATTGGAATATTTGTACAACACTTTGGATAAAGGAGAAAAAGAGGGGGTAGTTGAGGGTCTAAGACTTCAGACGTGAGAGTGGGCAACTCGCAGGTAGTGGAGGGAGAGCTGCACACACAGGGCAGGCGGAGCCCTGCTGGGCAGCTCGGAAACCAGGGGACCCGGGGTGTCCAGGGAACAGGCCCCTGCCTGAAGCCCTCCTGCCAACCACCCTGAATTCAGAGTAGGCAAAGGTCACACCCTACAACTCCCTTCCTGGAGCAGGTTTTTCTGTCAGACTATCCTGAGCAGGAAAGGGGGAGGGTCAAACATTCTTTCTCAGTTATTTGTTTCTTAATAACCAGCTTAAAATCAGTATCCCTAAGGGCAGCTTCCGGGTGGAAAAACTTTGGTTCCCTTCCACACGCATTGGACCAGAACAGGGCCTAGAACTCAGGAAAGACCCCGATCATGGCTGCAGGGGCACAGCATTCATGGTTCCCTTTGAAGCTTCCATCTCCCTATGCCCTCCCATGTCAGGAGCCCCCAGGGTGCATGTCAGCACCGTGGAAATTGATGCCCGAGCCCGGCCGCACGCCTAGCCGCATACAGTGGCGTTGGGAGGCGTCAAACGCCATTTCTGACTGACTGACCTTGGCAGCATGATGTGGAAAAGCTTCCCTGGCTCCCCTAAACTGTGCTTTCAAGGCAAAGGTCACAGTCTCCTTCACAGCACCTGCCACGGTGTCCTCCCCCCCAACCCCCCACCCCCCCACGCAGTGACTGGTGAGTTCTGGAAGGGAAGGGGCTGGTCCAGAAGTGCACTTGCACTTGGCTGCTCTGGGGCAGAGCCAGCATTTCGTGGTCTCGTGAACAAATTATGAGTCTCGACGAGATCATTAGGGGGCAATAAAGGGAAATGGGAACCATTTGCAATATGTGTGGACAAATTTCCATATAGAATATTTTCTGTTTGTATTTAAATGTCGGTGAGAAACTTTCTATTATGAGAAAAGGTTGATTTTTATTATTTTAATCTTCAGAGGGAAACTCCTCCTCTAAGAATAGAAGTATAGGCAGGAACTTTTCTTCTTGGTGAACTCCACAGGTGATACTATTAGTCTTGCATTTTCAACCTGAGAGATGAACACTTCCCTTATAAAGTTATGGCTCCCCACCCCCGGAAAAAGGGGGCAGGAAACCAGGAAACCTTGGGTTCCCACCGATGCATTTTCAGTGTCTTTGCTTCTGGAAATAATTCAGTTGGGGGATTTATTTTACATGTACTTTTACTAGAATACTACTTTCAGAATTGCTTTCCAATGTATTTGGCATGAAATTTTAGGTAATATATTTTAAAATACAAAAATAAGTCATTTTGTCATTGTTTCCAGTGTGATCATGTGAATTCTTAGAGTTTCTAAAAGGGGAATTTTTTACCTCGGTTCAGAGCCCGTGTCACTGGACAGTGCGACGCACCCACAAGGACGCAGGCGAACGGGGTGGGCGGCGCAGCCCGACACCACGGGGTCGGTAAAGGGAGCCCAGACCACTGTGTCCGGCAGTCAGAGCCCTATGGGTTCAAATATAAACAAAGCCCACAGGATTTGATGTGGGGGAAGACAAAGGTGGTTCTGAAAAGTGAAAACTGAGTACAGCCGGGAAACCAGCCAGTTATGTTGTGAGACAGCAGCGTGAACTTGCCATTGGATGTGAGAGGCAAGGGGTCATCAGGCAGCATCAGGCTCCACGGGATGAACACGGTTTGGGAAGAAAGAAGTGATTTCCAACAGCGGTCGGAAACCAAAGTTGCCCACGGAGACGCATCTCTGCGGGAAGGCAGGCACTTACAAGGGCCCGTGGAAAGAGCATTTCGGCTCTTCTCCTCCCGCAATGGGGACGTCCCAGGACACAGGGAACATGGAAGAGCCCATTCCTCAGCCTTGGCTCTGGGACCCTGGGGGTCAGTGACCCCTGAAGGGTGGTGCCCTGAACAAGCTCCTACAAAGCCGTGGTGGACCCAAGCTTATCGATACTGAAGCTATGGAAGCCCAAGGTCAAACAGAAAGGTCAGACAGTGAACAGGACAAATACCTAGTGTCTTTACGAAAGGCTCTTGTAGGTGCTCCATGGTCACTTGTCCTTCAGCGCCGCTGCAGAGATGGCGAGGGGAATGGTCGGCAACTGCACACTCAGGTTGAAGGTGAGAAAGACCCCATTGACAGCCTGGGGAGACTCTGACAGTCCATCTCAAAAGGGATGGGCCCTTCCTCATGTGTAGCACAGGGCACCACAGAGGGCAATTTCTGGAGAAGCCTTCCCCTTCACTGCTGAGGCAGACAAGAGGGTCCCAAGTCTACGGAGGAAAAGAGGAGTTAAATAAGCCACGCTGATTCACCAGAAATTGCTGTGTCTGGAGATCACTTCTTGGGTGTTGCGTCTCGGCTCCTGCCTCCTCTCTCCCTCCAGACAGTCCGCTGCACTTCGGATTCAGCCGTCACCCATGGGCTCAAGAGTCCAGACTTTTAGTTCTGAATGTCCCCCCGAAGCATGTGTTTCTGTGTTAAACCACCCATCTTCCCAGAAGTCTCAAAGGTGCACCTACTCAATCTGTCTAAGCCCATCTCTCCTCGTCCCCTAGCACTGCTCCTCTGCCCCAACCGCTTTCTCTGTCTGTCTGGTCACCATATGAACCTGGGAGATCCTCCGCCATGTTCTTTCTCTCTCTCCTAGCCCTCCATTCCTAGCCTGGCTCGTTCCAAATCCAACCTGTGCTCTCTCCTCACTGCCCCATGGCCAGTGAGTCCCCTCCTCTCCATCGTTGCTGTCCTGGCTCAGACTGAGGACCCATCTCCTCCAAACCCTCAGTGGCAGTTCCTGTTGCCGCTGTGACGCATTGACAGTGTCAGTGGCCTCCAACAGCACCACGTTTTACCCTACAGCTCTGGAGTCCAGGGTCCAGCACAGGTCTCCCTGGGCAAGCGCCAAGGGTCTGGCAGGCTCCTTTCTGGCTGCTGGAGAACACATCCCCCTCCTTGTTCGAGCACCCACTCCTCAGCCCCTGGACGCTCTCTCCCTCTTCAAAGCCAGCAGCATTGCACCTTCACTGCTTCTCTTTTGGGGACCATGGTGATTACATCAGACCCCTCCCCAGATTACTCACAATCATGTCCCCATCACCAGGTCCTTAAGGAAGCACCTGTGCAGAGTTCCTGTGATGTGTAATGTGAAATAGCCACAGTTTCCAGGAATTAGGACGTGGACATCTTGAGGGGGGCGAGGGCATGATTTTGCCTACCTCACTGTTACTGCACTGATCTTTCCAAAACCTGCCTGCCTCCCTATGCGTAATTACTAACGACTGTCTGTAAATAAAATCCTAACTTCCTGGTTGGGCATGTAATGTTCTCCATTTCTGTCCCGCGTCCATTAGCCCCTATATTCCAGTGACCACGTTGTGATGTTGGGTCCCTCTGTGCCTGTGCTAACGCTCTCCCCGCCCCCAGCTCCCGTGGACATCCCAAGGCCTTCCCCACCCTCCCATCCCAGGGAGAGACTCACGCTGCCTCCCTCGGCCGTGCTCGGCCTGCACCTTCGCTCCCTCACCTCTGCCGCAGCACCCTCACTGCTTCCCTGCTAAGCTTGGAAACCCCCAGTGGAAGGCCAGGAGGTGGTCTGACTTGCTGAACGCCAGCATTCGCGGTGCCTGGTGTTAGCCGGAGGAGCGTGTCCCCACTGATGTGTGTTTCCAGCTAAGCAGGAAGAGAGTTATCCAGCGGGATGAGGATAGAAGTACTTATCTCTTAGAATTTGAAAAACGAAGGGCAGTCTGACTTTTCACTTCCCTCCACCACCAGCCAACTGAACAAAACCACCAGCGCTCGGTTTAAAGAGCCAGCTCGTCGCTCCTCCTGTTCTGTTCTCCGTGGTTTTGGTCGCTTGGCATTTTATTCAGCCAGCACTCCCTGATGTGGAATACATCTGTGAAAATTGTCCTCAGACCAGAAACAAATGGGGGGGGAGGGGATTGGCTCATCAGCTGACCACTCTTGAATATGGGCAAACTGAGGGACTTCGGGCTTGACATTTGCACTAGGACCCAGAGCTGTATAGAAAAGACTGGCAGTGCTTGGCTAGGGATGGCAAACACCACATCCGTGGGCTCCCCAGCAGACCCGTACAATAACACCTCTCCTCTTCCCCACGGCGACCAGGTGAGGTAGTGAGATTCATACCCTCCACTTCCTGGAGGAGAAAGCTGCAGCCCCGAGAGACTGAAGAATTCTCCACATCCTCCAGCAAGTGGAAAAGCCCAGAAGGGACCTCAGCCCGCATCTTTCTGCCCCCGGTAAAAATGAGGCTGCCCATGGGGTTAAGGCCTGTATCTGCAGGGAGTGGCCACCTTCATTCGAGTTTGAGCTGGAGAGACAGTGAGTTTGGCTTTCGTGGAGAATCACAGTAAAGACAGCGCGGTGAGGGGGAGGAGGAGAGACCCCGTTAGTCACCTGTCCGTGCACACCCGGCTGAGCGGACCCCCACACTTCCCTTCACCCTCCATTACTCCTGCCTTAGGGTGGGGATGAGCTCTTTGAGCTGATGAACGCTTGAAGATTAGAGGTTCCATCTTCATGCAAATAGCTGAGAGCAATAAAACCTAGGAGAGGAGTGGAGAATATAAATTACAGTACAATGTGTACTATTGAAAGGTACAATAAGCCAGGCCGTTGTTCAGAATGAAACTCGTGGCAATGACAACTTTAAACGTTCTGTTTTCGATGATTGTTTAAACGAGAAGAGTTAAGTGTAAAATAGAACCCTGAATCCCACTGCGTATATAATGCATCTCAGTCTTCAGATGACTTAATATTCGGTTTTGAATTACATCTTATTCGAAGGTCGCATTGCAAATTCCTATTGACCCGGCACCACTTGACCCCACAGCAGCTGCAGCCCACGTAAGGAGCACTCTCAGGCTGAACAAACGTGGGTGCTTCAGTTTCAGAAACCCGCTCTGTGGTCACGGCAGAGTGATGCGTTGACCTGGATGTCAGCCTGAGAATCCGCGTCCACATCCTTCCTGACTAGCCTGTCGCCACGCTGTTTACAGGTGGCCCACTCCCTTGAGAAGAAGCCTCTTCGAAAGGCAAGCACACGGACTTGGAAGGGACAGAGAGCTCATCCACTCAGATGGCCTGCTTGCCGCTGGTGTGGCCTTGGGCAGCTTAGTGAACTTCCGTGAACTTGTTTGGTCGTTGCCTTTAGTTGCCGCGCGTGATCACCATTTTTAAAGGCTTTAAATGTTGCATCTCTCTGACATTTGGTGAGGGTTTAAAAATGTCACTATTATTTTTAGCTAAAACAAAGGACATTGATGTCCTCTAAGGGAAAGGTTATTTTACCCTTATTAGAATTGCATTCACACAGTATTTTTAAAAAATCAAAACGACCCGGTGCAGACTGTCTAGTGGAAAGAGTACAGACAGGGTCCCACATCAAGGGCTTTTGTCCCGACTGCAAACCCCCCGGTTCTTCGTTCTTCCTCGCTGCCGTCCGAAGTACTCGCTGCGACAGCACTCTGCTCGGTCCTTCCCACGTGGTCTCTTCCCACTGACGACGGCCCCACGCCACCTGCACCAAATTCCTTCGGTTTCCTGGGTGCCGTTCTGCAAAATCAGCGTGTCGAGTGCTCTCGGTGGCCACTTTAGCAATAGTGTCTGAGAGGACTCTTCTGACAAACTGTTTTCTCATTCTACATGAACTCCAGAGCTCACAACCCCAGATTTTTCATGACATTACTAGTCCCCTCCCCTCTTGCTCCGGTGTCCTGGGTCCTTGCTATGCTTTCGTCACTCTGACCTCCTCCACCTTCTTCCCCAGAGACCGTCCCGTCCCCCCTCCACCCGGCACCCTCCGTGCCAGCCCTTCGGCCAGAGGGCCCGGCTCCCCGCTGCAGGCTGCGGCCTGGCTCCCTCGGTGTTTGCGTCCACCGGCTGTGCTGTGCGTCTGCGAACCATGTTAGGGTAGTAAGCGACCCAAGCCAAAGGAATCACTTTGCATTTTCTGTCCTCTGTCAAGTCCCAGGTGTCGATTCATTGTCATTCTTGTGTGTGGTGGACACCATAGGGTGATTTCTTAATTTTGACAGAGTTAATGCTTCCAGGAAACTTAATAAATATGATACAGCCATTTTAATCAGGAAACGATCGTGAAAATATATTTTCGAGTAGCAAAAATCTATCTACGTCAGAGCTGTCACCAGACTTGCTGCTCCTGATTCAGCACCTTTTCTGTACCTCGGGTGTCTTGTCAAGTGTATTTGATACCCAGGATATTTAATTTATCACAGTTAACTCAGATATATTTGTGTTGCTTTTCACTTGGCGCCTCACAAGTCAGCAAGACTTAAAATAATGCAGGGCTGACCTGCAGGTGAATAATTACTTTTTTCCTTTTCATGTATTATAGGCACTAAAATAGATTGAAGCATTAATAAATACCATAACTTCTGCCCTGAATTTTAATCAAAGAGCTGTTTCACACGAGTCTGAATGTGGTGTACACAGTACTGACATCACAGTAGTGACGTGAGGCATTTTTGTGTAATTAAGGTAAGCAGTTAATTTTTTGCCCCCACAATTCAATTTTCTTTCCAATTTTCCAACCCCAATTCAGAATTACTGAACCTGAAACTTGCTGAGGAGAAGAAGAAATGTACTCAGCTCAATTTCCCCCTTCCACACGCTTAAGGGAACAAAACCTTCTGTCCTTGGAGGAATTCCTGCTGCATGCCCAGCTCTCCTCTCCTTGGCTGTCATATTTACGTGTTGGGAAGCCTGCTAGGCTTGCTCTAAACAGCATCTCCGTTACTCAGCAGCATCCCCTGTGGGGGTGAGGCAGGTGAGGTGCAGATTTCGCACATACCCGGGGCTCGGGGAGGAGGGTCAGGTGCGGAGGGCCAGGTCCGGGACCCCAGGATCCCAGCCCTCAAGAGGCCCACCCCCGCCCCCGCCCCTCCAGGTCACCAACGCCACATGCCCTCGGCCCCCTGTTGTCTTTCCATCTTGTTCAGTCTCACAGCCTGGAGTTTCTGGTCCTTCCAGAAGCTGGTTCTCATGGGACTGACTCTCCAATGTCAATACCCTTGAGTTTGAATCTTCATCAGGGAGGCTAATCTTTTCATTCCCCAGGGTGGGACACATTAGCATTCTTCTTGATAAAAGCCTATTTAGGGTATTCCTTTTCACAAGGAAATAGCTGTACTGTTTCTTATTTCTTAGATTTGTTTTTCTTTACCCCAATCAGTGCAATGTCTTGGAGAACGTGCCGTATCGGGGCACATAGATCTGCTCATTCACCCAGAGACAGAATGGATGCCTCTGTGTGGCTCCACACCTCTGTCCAACTACTTTTTGGATGAACTTTAAGGTTATTTTGAGGATCTTGCTATTAAGAACAGTATTATAACTTGTATTTTGTATGTGTGCATCCTTGCGTGCACGCATGTGAATACACCTGAAAATACATGCTTAAGAACAGCATGCACATATTTCATTTTAATCAGTGTCGACCCTTACCCCTCCAAACCTCTGCAAGTTGAAGAGGTTGGTTGTCAAAATCTAAGTCTTCCGAATTTTGAATTTTGCCTTTGGGTGCCCTCTAGGATCCGGGCCAAGAGTGAGTTTGTCCTGTGGCTCGGTGGGTTGACAGCACCACACGGCACCCGGTAGCAATTACTACGAGATGCATGGACCTCAGAAATGCAGGGGCAACTTGTTTAAGTTTTAGGAAGGGATCCAAATTATAGACATTGATTAAGATTATTTGGTTCAGCCATAACAGTAATATCTTTTCACATGGATTAGCATGAAACTTTGAACGTCCTTTTCAAGTGGGACAGACTAGATGTATATCTTCCAAAGAGCATGTTGCCCAAAGGAGTAAATACAGCCAATGAGCAGTGATACAGAACCTCATCCACAGTCAGTACCCCTCGGGCGGCTGTCTGCCAGGGTCTGCCAGAGTCTCGGGGCAGGGACTGTGCCACAAGGGAAAGCCAGGAGCAACCAGCGAGCCACGGGGGCTCATCCCAGCCGGGGGCGGGGGGCAGTGTCCAGAAGAGCAAGGTGTGGACAGGTGGTGATCCACAGCGCGGTCCGTTCTGCCAAGGGGGGTGCAGCCATGGAGCAGCAGAGGTGACTCAGCAACCTGGCGTCATTATCAACACGGGTTCGGCTTTAGTCCAGCCCTGGAGGACCTCTGTCCCCAGTCCTGGCTGGACACTGAAGTTGCACAGGAAGTTTTAAAAGCCCTGATGCTGATTGGCATGCTCACTTGTTCTTCTGCAGTGACCCCAGACCCCTCAAATGCTGCTGCACAATCTGAGTGACATGTGTCCCTGGCACAGCCTTTTCTGCTTTCACTAGTCACTGCCAGTCTCTCTCTCTCCTTCTCTGCCTGGTCTGCCAGAGGGGCCCATGCAGCTTCCAGAGCACCTGCCTGTGTCACTTGCTCCGACTTCCTGGTCCCACAGCCATCCGGTCTGGGCTCAGCCTGGGCATGGGCACTTTTTAAAGCTTCCCAGGTTGGAGCGATGCACAGCCTGGGACAACTGCAGTAGGACTGCAGCCCCCGGAGCTGGCGGGAGCCAGTCAAGGTCAAGGCCCCAGCTGAGCAAGACACAGTGATCTCCTGCCTGCCCCAGAGGTGAGGCTGGGGTAACAGCAGAGTAATGGAGATAGGAGGCCATTCTCAGGGACTCGGTCAACACAGCAGGCCCAGAAAGGGCAGCACAGTGTTGGGGCCACCGGGGCTGCCTTCAGACTCAGGAGGGGCCCCGCTGCAAGACAAACGCCAGTCTCATCAGCTCAGCCTGCTCACGGGACTCTGTTCTGACCACATTTCCTTAGGAAGTGAGAATGAGGGCAGCTGCCAGGGAGAGGGCATGAAACTCCAGCAGGGAGGGGCAGCCAGGAGTCAGGGCCTGACCTCCGCCCTGCAGAATAAGTGAGCGCTTCCTGTGTGTACAGTTCAGTGCGTGATGCGCACCCCACCTTGGGCTATATTTGTGACCCTTCCCACACCCACTTGCCAATCCAGTCCGGTCTCATCGGCTCCAGGTTTTAGCCGGATAAAAATGCTGATGATCTTAATAGTAAAAATAGCATTGTCCATATTTCTATATGGTGCAATTCTTGTACCTAGCTTTATAGTTGCATTTTATAAATTTAGAAATTCTCCATGAGTAATTGTAAGAAGTTTTTAGCAGCATAGTAAGTATTGAAATCTATAAGAGAGTCTATAGCAAAATAGATTTATGCCTTCTTTTATTTCTTCTAGGATGAGTAATAACTTTTATTGTGCAATACAAAGCTAAACAAATAATTGCAAAGATGAATTTTCAAAGGCAGACAGGATTTATGGGTCTGGATTACTGTTTTAAATTTTTTAATACTATATTTTAGAGGTAAATGGATATTGTTTTATTTTTTTAAGTTGTCATGAATTAAAGAACCACCTCAGATAATAGATATTGCTTAAATATATATTCTTTCAGATTTTCATTTCTCATTTTTCTGTTTTCATACATAATTGTAAAATTGTCTTTCCTGCATAATTGTGAAATTTCATACATAATTGTGAAATTCATAATTGTGAAAGTGTTTCATGTTTATTTTTGAAGCCTGACAAGGGAAGACTTAAAATATTTATTTCTGAAAAGTTCCAAGGCCCTGTTGAGACGAGTAAGTGGGGGAGGTAGAAACTGGGTCTCAATAAGGAGAGAAACAGTATTTGTTTCCGTTCCCGTTCGTTCTGCAGCGACCCTAGTCCTCCCCAAATCCCTCCAAAGATCTGAATCACGGGCGTTTACGACCCCTTTTCAGCTTTCTTCAGCTTCTACCAATCTTTTCCCCTCCTGCTACACCCAACAGGAGAATGTCTTTTAAATTAGCCCATACAGCCACCCCAGCCCTTCCCGCACTGCCTCTGGTTACCATAGTAATTGGCCACCGAGGACCCACCTGGCCCAGGTGGGAGTTCTCTCCTGGGTCTGGATAAGATCTGCCATGACTTCCGGTCCAGCCCCCACATCCAGTTCGCACCACATGGGCTCCAGGGGTGGTGGCAAGCAGTCCCCATGCCCACCCCTCGCCTATGCCACCAGGAGAGAAGGCAAAGCTGCCCTCCACTCTCTGGCAGCCTTCCATCATGGCAGGGGTGCCAGGAGCCAGGTAGCAAAGCCATCAGAGCCACACACACGGTGGTGCTCCTGTCCCAGCTCTCAGCCACTGGGCCCCATGCACTTGATTGGAAAACCTTGCTGAGCTAGACTCCCCGCCTACCTTAGAGGCAGAGACCTAGACTCAACTCCCCAGTGTTTGTGTTAGCGGAACAGCCTTAGCCTGGTCACAGTCATTCTAAGGCCCACGGTGTTGACCCTAGATGTTGACCCTGTCCTTGGAGAGCAGCTGTGGTATTTTGACAAGATAATACAAGGCCCGGTGATGGGTGGATGGATAGATGGATGGATGGAGGGACAGAGGGGTAGGCAGCTGGGCAGATGGAGAGAAGGATGGATGGATAAATAGATGTATAGATGGATGGATAGGTAGATGGATGGATGGATGGATGGATGGATGGGTGAGTAGATGGATGGGCACCTACTGTAAAGTACTAAAAAGGCTTTACTATTATGGTCTTAACAAACATTTGACGCCAAAAGCATGTATTAAACATTTCCTAAGTACCTTGCACGCACGCTAGGTTCTGTGGAAGTAAAAAGTGAAAAGACATCCTTTCTCTCCCCAGGGTAGGCATGTGTGATAAGTGCTACAGGTCACAAATAAAAAGCAGGGGATGTGGCTCCATCAGTTCCCAACGCGGTCTCAGAACGGTCTGATGGAGAAATGCTCTGGTGAACGCTTACGGTCTCTTGAGACGAGCATGAAATGCACTTTAGGTGGAGGGACAGAACGGCAAAGGCACAGAAATGGGGAGACTGTGACACCAGAGCAGAAAAGAGCCACGTTTGGTGGCCCAGAGGGCAGGCAGAGACTATGCAGAGGAGCAGAGGGCGCCATGGCCTCAAGGACAAAGGCTTCACTGGGACCCAGTGACCAGCAAGCCTAGCGCCGATATCACACCAACATTTGGTGAGGCAAACGGACAGAGTGGCTTCTCTGGTCACCTGGAACTCACTGTCGTTGGCCAGGGGTGCGGGGCGCTGGGAAAAGGGCACGGCCCCTCCCTCCAGGAGACTGCTGTGAGGTGGACTTGGCAGCAGACCCCTCCCCACCTGGGAGTGGTGGGGGTGGCGGGGGTGAGTGTAGCTGAAAGAGAGCGTGCAGCAGCGGAAACCGGGAAGGGATGGCTGTCAGGTCTGGGGAGGCCTGGGCGGTCCTCAGGGCAGCCAGGGTGAGACTGGGGAGAAGCAGACGAATGAATGAAGGGCGTCGCCACCTGCGCCGCTGTGTTACGTACGCAGTGTGTTTCGTTCAAATATAATCCAGTTTCCTATCTGAGGTTTTCACTGGCTTTGCCAATGAGCTCCCTTAATTCCATCCAAATACAAATTGAACCTGAGACAGTGGCATCCTTTCGGGTAACGCCGAAGCCCACGTTGCTTGGCCGCTGTGGGCTGCAGAAGGTTCCTCACGGTGCCCACAGCCCCAGGTGCGGTGGGTTTGGGCTCATTCCTGCTCCGCCTGGTGGCATGCCACTGACTGTGTGTGCTCCCCGCGTCCCTCTCCTACTCCGTGTCTGTTCCACACGCCCTGCACAACCACAAAACATGGATGAGAAGCAACCCTTTATTTCAACAGCAGTGAAAAGATTATTTTGTTAATTGGTGCATTGATATCCCAAGAACAGCTTCCTGTGCCAAGTTATTAGGAATAAGTAGATGAGGGGCAAATTAAACTTTGAATCACCTGTTCCTTTGGGCAAAATACATAAACCAAATTGACTGCAACCAAATGTCATATTATTTACATGGCGTGCACAATTTATTCGCCCAAAATGTGCTCTGCAAAAGATTTGAATTTGCTCTTAAGCGTATAATGGATCCCACTTAATAGTGACGCTTTCTGTGTGCCCTTCTCGCTATAATTAAATCATATGGGAAAATGTCACAAAGCAAAATAAAATGTATTTATTTCAGCCATATCTTCCCACAGCATGACATGAAGTCTGAAAAAAGAATCACTAAGCATTTTTATGCCATCTGTGCTGGTAGGGGATACATTCACCAAGCATGTCACTGTAAAATATTCCGTTTTGGATTAAGCGTAGCCTACTTATTACTGTTATCCACGGCTGACACTCAGTAGTGGTCTCTTCTTCTGTGCCGGCTGGAAGCCCCGCTAGCCCACCGTAATGTCTCTGCCTGGGTTTCAAGACATCCACAGTCATATTCTTGTTAAAATCTCTGTTTCTTCATCCCAATAAAGTTCTGAAAGTGCTTCCCAAAAACTGAAAGTACAGCCGCTCATGAGCAGGATACGTAACACCGTGACAACGTGGATAAGGAGGCTACTGGGGCCGATGAGCCCTGGCTCGGGAGAGCTAAAGCGTACAATTAAAAAAAAAGCGGTTGTTTCAGTTAACTTATGGAGCACAAAGCGATAGCCATTAACACTTCTACCTTCCCCACAGAATGAACCTGAGACTTATTCTTTGCCACTATTATGACTAAATTTTACATGTACTTAGAGGAAATTTTACCTCCTGTACTTAGCAAGGCCTTTGCATGGTTTGTTTATGGGATGTGCGAGGGCCGTAAATCCATCCAGGGTCTGCCTGATGGGCACGGGGTTCTGGCTGGACCCGGGCTCAGCCCTGTGCACGTCAGGCTTCTGAGTCCTCCTCACACAGGTGACAGCATGCTGTGGTCCAGAGACATATGAACAATGAAATGTCACACTCTACAAATGGAAAGTACTTCATTCCTATGTTCAGCTCCTTCCAGTTATAAATCTCCCCGAGTCACTAATATTCATGCCCAAACTTTCAAACCTCACTAAATTACAATAATATTTACTTTAAAATAATTTAACATAAAGTTATACCACTTTGATCATAACTATACAAAAAAACTAGGATTTTTTCTCAACATATAAATTCCACAGGTTGTCGTTAATTCAAGAGTCAGATTTATCTATCTTGATTCTACTCAAAACTGAAAAGATGTGAACTTCCATAGTTCTTAAAGTCCCATTTCCTTTGAAACCAACCCCACCATCTCCCTGAAGTATTTTTGACTCGGTCATGTATGTGAAAGTGATTTGTAAACTATTAAATGAGACACAACACTCAGTCATTGTCACGAATAACACTGTCATTAAAACTGTGGCAATGGCCCTGGCTGGTGTAGCTCAGTGGATTGAGCACGGGCTGGGAATCAAAGGGTCACCGTTCAATTCCTAGTCAGGACACATGCCTGAGTTGCGGGCCAGGTCCCCAGTGAGGGCCATGTGAGAGGCAACCACACATTGCTGTTTCTCTCCCTCTCTGTCTCCCTCCCTTCCCCTCTCTCTAAAAATAAATTTAAAATCTTTAAAATAAAAAAATAAATAAAAACTGTGGCAGTGACCCTTTCTGATATGGGTTCTGCATGTTCTCAAGTGAACACAGTACTTCTTTTTTGTGTGTGTGGTTTTAAATTTATTGGTATTTATTTTAGCATGCTCTCATACAAACTGCCTTTGAGCTTGACCTTAAACGTATTCTGTCTGTGGCTTTTCCTTCATGTAACTTTGGGGTAAGGTCCAAATGAAGGATGTCAGTGTGGCCCACAGGAAGCCAGAGAGACACTCCAGTGAACATTCATGAAGCACGGAATGAATTCCGCGTTTGCCTCTCTTCTAATTTATCCAAATACACAAAAGCCCGCCTAAAAGACTGGGACAGTCATTGAAAATGTGACTTTCCTTCAGCCCAGCTCTGGTTCCTCATCAGATTTGCCCCTTAAACTTAACTTGGCACATAATGGAAGAGAAGACCACCTTAACCAAATGAACAGATGAGTGATTTCAACAGTCCAGTTTTTATCCCCGTGAGCTGTATCCTCTGATCACCACACTGAATGTTGGTAAACGAGAATTTTTGAAGTGTGAAATATCTATGACTGTCTTTTCCTTCCTGCCTTCTGGGGCGTACTGGGGGTTCTGGCCATGATGTTCTAGCACATAATTGCATGCATGGTTGTTTCCTCCTTAAATCCAGAAGGGTGGAGGGGCCTGCCTGGCCTTCATGTTGTTATTAGTTATTAATTTTTCTCTAGGAGCCCTGCTAAACTTTCTGTGGACCAAACACCTTAAAATCCCCAAAATGTGAAGCAGCATTGACTTAAATGAAAAGTGAATTGTAGTTGTACATTTTTTTAAATTAGTAGAAATAGCGATGATCACGAAGCATTCCATTCCAGTAAATATTATGATAAAATTAACCACCGTGCACAGATCCCCACTCAATGCCCAGGAATCCCATCTGGTGGAGAGGAGGAAGCACCCTGCTTCAACCCGGAGAAAAGGTGCGGGAACCCTGTGTGCCGAGGGCTGCGTTAGCCACCACGTCCCTGGAAAATGTCTTTACCTTCAGGACCACGTGCCTGCAGTTTTCTCAGTGTGCCACTGGAGGGCGACCCCCCCTCCTCCCGCTGGTTCCCTCAGGGGACAGACCCCACTCTTGTGCTGCGCCATCCACTGCCCTAGGATTAACCGGTTTTGTACTCCAGTCATGCTTCCTGCACCTGAGAACTTGGAAAGGAGCCTCACAGCAGATAAAAATACCTCCATGATGCGCCTTTGTTTCCCACCTTGGCCTGAATGTGTCTCCCACATGCTGTCTGTCACGGACCTTCCCAAGGCGGCTCTCAGCCTGGCCCCTGGTCTTCCGAGCATGCCCAGTTCCTGCTGCTGGCACCGCACAGACCTGTCCGACCCCTCCTTCCCTCGCGCTCCCGTTCCGTGCCATCCGCAGCCCGCACTGAGTGGAAGTCCCCATGGTGCTTTAGATCCTGGCCCCGAATATCAGTCAGCTCGTGGAGTGCACTGGGGTGAGAAGGGGCTCTGCCTGGCGTTGGGTCACAACAGGATCCTCAGAAACAACCAGGCTCACCTCTCTCCAAAGCAGGAGACTGAAGATTCTCATATCCACTGGTCATAACCGAGCTCATCTCATTTGGTTTTCACATAGCAAAAGGTTGAAAGTGCCAGTTCATTCAACTGTATTTTTAAAAGCGAACCAGAACCTGTTGGCGGCCGCCTTGAGAGTCTACCCACTGAAAAGTGGTGACAGAGGACACGCTCCGTCTCCTGCAGCACTGGCGGGGACGGATTCAGAAGAAGCAGAATCCAGCTGACTGCGTGACACTCCTCAAGAGGAGAGAAAAGTGCAGATTGACGGGAGGGACACCTGCGGGGGCACTACGACCGACCGCGCCAGCAGCTGATAGTCATGCAGACGGGGGCTTACTGAGTACCAGGCTGTGAGCCGAGTGACTTGTCTGCTGTCGCACCTGCCCCGCCGGGTACCGTCCCCACCCAGCGGGGCAGGTGCAATTGCTGTCTCCAGTTACAGAGGAGGAAGCCGAGGCTCAAGGGGTCGAGCAACCTGCCCGAGATTGCAGAGTGCTGGCCTGTCTGCTCTAACACACAGGCCTCATCTTCCCGAATGACACATCGGCAACAGCACAACAGGTAGAGCTCTTCTCGGGTGCAAAGGGTTCGAAACTCCTCGAGAAGCCACCCTCCCACAAGTTCTCGCAATTTCTGAGTCCGTACTGGCCGGCTATGGCCGGCCGGGCAGTGATAAGGCAGCAGAAGTGTATGCAGGGGAGAAAAAAGGAGAACGAAAGTCGTGTTGAAAAAGAAAGTTTCTGGTGTCCTTTCAGCCCGTACATTGGCCCAGATTGGTGGCACCTGGGGACACCCTCCTGAGAGCGAGGAAGAGCCAGGTGTTTCCATGAGAGCATGTGGGTGCAGAGGGGCCACGTCCCATCACAGACACTGCCACAGATTTATTTTTATACCAAAACATGCCAGAAGGCCATGGACTTGGCCTGCGAGTTAATGACCTGTGCCAACTTAGGGCCCTGCTTGCCCTTGGTCCCCCTTCTCCTTGGCAAGAAGCCCTGATAAATATGCAAATGATGAGTGTCTTCCACACATCAAAATATCTTCCATTATAACTCTGGAACGCGCTCAATGTCAACTTTTAATTCAGCTACAGATATGATTTTAGAGCAAGGCCTTGTGCCTCTTGGTATAGAGTTAAACCTTGCACGTTGCTTTTTAATGTCTTACATTTGCAGCCAGCATCAGAAATGGGTGGTTACCAGCAGAAGGGGCCTCTCCCGCCACCTAAATAAGCCAGTCATAACTTTTGCTCACTGTTCTCTAAACGGAAGTTACCAAAAATGCAACTCCAAAAACAGGGGTGTTTTCTTCCTCAGTGATTGTAATGGCCAGAAACTGTGGTGCTGAGCCGTCAGGCAAATCGCAGTTCGCCCCAGAGAAAGGCTGTTTGAGCCACATCGTTGAATGATTTTTATTAGGTTCACACACACACAAGCTGAGAATACAAACACCCTTCCGCAGACTTTTTTCCCCAGGAAAAGGAATGCAGCATACACTGATAAACACAACTTCTTCCCTCCTTCCCTGGTGCCGGGCCCGGGACGCACGTGCGAGAGGGAACCTGCAGGTGGAGTCGGGAGACCTGGCGGGGGACCTCGGGCACGGAGCAGGTACACGGTCTCCGGGAGACTCCAGGCCGCTGGACTCTGCTGTCCCTAAAATCGGGTTTCAAAACACTTGTGAACTTGAACAAACTATTTTGATTCTAGGAGTTAAACCTAAAGAAATAAAGATGGAAAGACGTAGCTTTATTTCATTGTTAACAGCAGTGAGAAAAAGATGAATGCCCACCGATGAGGAAATGCTTAAATATGCTTTATGCCTATGCTGGTGGCTTCTGTGGCCGTTTTAATAAGTGACAACATGTAAGGACAAGATAAAATCATCATAATATGAAATTAAGTAAAAATCGGGGTGTAAAACATATATAATATTGTCTTAATTGTGCACTATATGTGTTTAAAGCACAAATACACAAGAGGCAATGATGGCTGTCCTTTAGTAGGAGGAATGTAACTGATTGGTTTGTTTTCTTCAGCGTTCTCTTTACCATCTTCTTCATATAAATTCTATAATCAGGAAAAAATTTACTTTTAAAATACAAATATGGGATTGGTCTAGATTATCTCTGAACTTCTTTACTATTCTAAACATTGGTTCCATTTATGAGCAACTTTAAAAATTCAAAACTGTCAGATGGGTTTGGGAAGGTCCGCGCTCGGTGGGTGCCCAGAGCAGGAACACTCTTCCCACGGCCTCATCCCATGGGCAAGGCCCCCAGGCCCCGCCCACCCGGTCCCACGGAGGCTGCGACCCCCTTGAGAAACCAGAGTGTGACTCCTTGATGACAGGGGACAGCACGTTTATCCTCTTTGCATTTAGGCTTGTGAATCCCACGGCAGGGTGGGAGCATCCTAGTTAGGCAAGGGTCAGCGGATTGGCTCCCCCTCTCCCCACACACTCCGAACCGTTTTTGCCTGGGGGTCTGCCGAACAGGGCGTGATAATTGCAGCCGCTGCTTTTCCTTTTGTGGAGAATATGCATCCGGTCACTGTGTCCACACTGAGAAGCGGGGCAGTGCTTCACGGGCGTCCGTGGGCTCCCAAACAGGCAGTGTCCGCCTCCCCCGGACCAGCACCTCCCGAGTTCCTGGCTCACCTTGAACACAGAGGGCTGCTGGGTGCCTCCTCCAGACCTGAAGTCGTGCTCAGGGCTCCTCGTGCTCAGGATGGGAAGGCGGAAGGGAGGGTGTGCCCTGCCCTGAGCAGCTATGGGCTGGGCCCTGTGGCCCTCCGAGGATCCGCAGTAATCAGGAGTTCTTTCTCCTCCCTGTGCGCCACTGCCCACGCTCAGGAACCTGCCAGCCGCTGTGCGGCTCTCAAATACCTCTGCGTACCTGCAGGTGACGTCTTCTGTCCAATTCCTTTTCCGGGTTTCTGGAGAGTCGGGGGACCACCCAGTCCGAGCACAGAACAGAGACATGAGAACTGAATCTGACTCGATTTCAGTCCCCAGTGCCCAGTCCTGGGGTCACAGACACGTCCTTTGGCTGCGTACCGGGCAGTCTCACTCTCTGTCTTCTGGCAGAACCATACCAGAGCTACAGCTAACCCATGGTGGGGGGGAGGGGTGTTCCGCATGGCGGGAGCCATGGCGGGAGAAGCCAGATCCCCGCAGAGGTTGTTGGCGGTCACTATCAGGAAATTATTTCATGTACTCAACTTAGACCTCCAAAATCTCTTGGAGCGGGGTGGCAATCTGGTTGGAAGGGGGTGAAAGATGCTCCTTTTGCAGCCGTGTTCGCAGAATCTCACTTAGATTCTGGGTTTGTTTGCGCTGGCTTAGGGGGCAGTGAGACCTGAGAAGGCTGTGAGAGTGGCTAAGAAACACCCCCCGCACAGCCGCCTTTGGTGCTGCCATTCCGGAAGGACGCGGGCAACAGTTATTTCTGGTGGTGTGCCTCACAGATTTCTCTGGTGGCCGCAGGGGATGCAGGCAAGCACCTGCCGGGTGCATCCAGGAAAGGGAGGAAGGATCAGATGTCGTGGAGAGTGCAAGCGGCAGAGTGAGCTGGGGAGTGTTGGGGCAGGTGGGCTCGGAGCGACGCCCACCAGGAGAGGAGCGGAGCTCTGCTTCTGGGGCAGTGCTTCCTCCGAGGCAGCCTAGCATTTTCCAAGCCTGAGCCGACGGTTTGCTTCTGGGCGCCAGAGCCTCCGAAGATAAATGGGCCTCTTCCGTTTTGGATTTCTGGGCCCAGATAGTACAGCCGTTCCTGATTTAATGTTTCATTCTCCCGTTGTCTGTAGTCCAAATGCAACGTCTCGTCTGTTTGTTTCTGAGCACTCACCTAGTTTAGGGAATTTGGGTTCCAAGTCAGAATGACCAGACTCGGGGAATCAGCAAAACTCAGGTAGATGAGTTACGAATGAGTGTAAGACATTAGCTGCTCCAGCTGGCCTTGTCCTGCTGGCAGAGGTTTGGTTGGTCGGTCAGCACAGAGTCTCACTTCTCCATTTTAATAGTTTCCCCATTCCTTCAGGGGCCAGGGCTATTCTTGGACAGAGGGTGGGCAGGACAAATATGCCAACTCATCCCGAGTCTCTTGCAATTGAAGTTGCTTCCAGGAAAGTTGTGCCGTCTGCAGGCTGTGTCAGGAAAGGTGACACCTCTGTGCCCCTTCAGGAGCACAGAGCAAAGGAAGATTCCCTTTGTCCCCCTGCTCACGCTCGCCGTGCGCCAGCTTGGTCACGCCTCTGGCTCGGCTTCTGTGGGTTGTCGTGTGTTTATTCATTTAGTCAACATTTCTTTAGTTAATATTTAACCTTTCACCAGGTGAAAGGCACTATGTTAAATGCTGGAGAGGGAAAGAGAGAGAGAGACGAAGGAAGGAAGGAGTGGGGGGCGGGGGAGAGACTCCGACACAGCTCTGTCTTTAAGGGCACTGTGGTCAATTTAAGGAGAAAACTTTTCTGGGGCTGCACAGGGACGTAGAAGCGATGCTAGTGGGACCTGGCTCTAGAGAGAACCTTCCGCCCAGACGTCCGAAGCCGGCAGGTGGGAGCCCCGGGATCTAGGCAGAGGAACAGCAGGAGGGAGGCCTTGGACGTGAGCATCACGTTTTGCTGGAAGAGACTGGAGGGAGAGAAGGTGGAGGCACGTGGAGGGTGTTTAGTGACGCCCCAGAACCCGGACCTGGTGCCGTGGGCAGTCAGTTGCCACTATTTGCAAATATGTGAGTGACATAACCACAGCTGGGCTTTGGGCCAGAGGAGCATGGCAGCTGTGGGTGAGGAGGAGTCTGGGAGAAGGGCCTGGGGTGGGGCAGCTGGCTGCAGAGGCTGAACCCAGGCGGGGACATTGGGGATTGCAGGGGGAATGGGAGGTCGGAAGCTGCATCCAGCTGACTTAGTGGTTCATTACGCAGAGGGTCGGGGCTAGAGAGCGTGGGAGTGTCCGTGGGAAGCCAATCCCTGAAGCAGTGAGACCGAACTACTCCCAAAGTCAACCTTAGTGCGAGAGGCGCTGTGAGCCAGTGCATTCCCGATCATGGACTCCTGCCTGGGGGAAGCGACAGGCCACAGGTAAGCCTGAGGCTGGCTGAGGTTGGAGCTCGGAGCTCAGAGCTCAGAGCGGAAGGCCAGGTGTACCCCATGTCCAAGCGACTGGCAGCACGGAGTGTCCAAAGCCAGGGTCCAGACAGCAGCACAGGAGCCGCAGGGAGAGAAGGACCTGGATGACCAGACCTGAGGAAGGCGCCGGGCTGGGGTGGCCTGGAGGCTGTGTGGCCTCCGCTGGGGGCAGGAGCCCAGCAGCAGAGGGCTGGGGCTGGGGACCCGTATTGTGGACAGATAAGTCCCTCTTGGGGGAAAGGGTGGTAAGGGAAGGAGAGAATGAAAGAGCAAGCACTAGGAGGGAAATGAGAAATGAGTTTTTGGTTGGGGGCAGGATAACTGTGTTTCCCGGCCAGAAGAGTCTCATGAACACACACACCCAGGTGGGTTCAGGTTCCTGTCACGGCATTTCCAGGGGCTCACGACCTCCCTGCGTACTCCCTGGCTCCCCTTGATTTGGTTCCTGCTCGTCTTTCCGCTTGGCCATCGCTCAGCAGCGGCTCCACTCTGCTCTGTCCTGTTCACTGCCTGGCACTCAGATGGGGCTCAGCCACGCTGTTGACCAGGGCAGAGCAGGGAGCATTTATGTGAGAATATTCTGGAACAGGGAAAGAACAGAGGATGGACTACAGATGGGGCTGGGCCAGGAGAGGTAGTATGGAAGATTGTCCTCCTTCCCAATGTCAAGGCCATGTCCCCATGTGGCAGTTCACACGGAGGCAGGACAGCCACACACTGGAAACACCCTCTCTTCCCTGATTCCTGAGGGACTACACCAGCATTCTGTTCAGGGCACTGCCCTTGGCTGCAAGGCGGGGTTCACAGCCGCTGCCGCAGAAGGGAAGTGTGGCCTTGCACTGGGGAGAGCAGATCTCTCATCCTTCCTTCCTCCCTCCTGCAGCCTGGAACTCAGATGAGAAGGCCGAGGCTCCAGCAGCCATTTTTGGCCATGAAGTCATCTTGAGATGGAAGACACATGAAAGAACTTTAAGTATAAAAGTAGGGGAAGTCCAGTTTTCTGTGCTTTCGTGGAGCTCTTAGACTTTGTCATAACGAGATTGCCTCCTTCCAGGCTTTCATGGACAACAGAGTAAATGTTGGTCTTGGCTAAGCCAGTATTATGCAGGGTTTTCTGTTGTATACAGGCAAATGGAATCTTTCCTGCTAGACACACTAATAAAATTTGTGGGCGGGTAGGATGGGTTGCGTCTGCAGGCATCCGGGGGTAGGTGCCATAGAAACCACATGCTGGGCTTTCTGCTCTCCCCGAGGACATGCAGAGACACAGCAGAGGGCAGGGAAGGCCCCTGTTTTCAGCACTTGATGTCAATGATAGTTTTGTGGAACTCAGAGTCCCCGGTGTGTACCACACTGCCTTCAAATGTAAAGCACTCATGTAAAACAAGCAAATTCTGCCGAAATCACATATGACAGTTCCTATTTGGGTTGATAGAGCTCTTTCTTTTAAAAGGCCAAACTTCTGTTCTTATTGAATTAGAGTTTTTACTTTTCATTTGTCATGCATTGGGCTTTCAGGTTGATAGAGTAAGTCATGGAGACTTAACCACTTGGGACTTCAATAGCTTAAGTTTTAAACCATGTGTTTCTTCTTTAGAAACAGAAAGATGTTTTACGGTACAAAGCTTTGCAGCTTGGAGACCATCGATATCCTAGGATGCTTCCGCCCTCCCTCTTGGAGGTGAGGGGAATCCACAGGTGCCCTGCGGGGAGCCCAGAAGGACAGGTTAGAAGCAAGGACTGGGACAGGTCCCCCTTGGCCTCCTCTGCCTTTCACCCCTAGCTGAGCCACTCTGAAGGAAATGCGGCACAGAGCCCCTCAAGCAACCTGGGTCCAACCCCCTCATTTAATGTTCTTTTTAAAACCCCTCGCCTGGTTAGCGACCCTCGCATGCCCTGGGTTTATGGCCAGGGCAGGGACCCCATCTCAGCTGCCTCCAAAGTGTAAGTCCCGAAATACAGCCTAATTCCATCCCAGCCATTCACAAATGAAATCCCTGAAGGCCGGGCAGGGCAGCTGCTGGCCGGAGCCAGCACAGACAGGTTGGGAGGTGGGCGGTGGATGGGGGGGCAGCGTACAGTGAGGGGCCGCATCTCGACCCTCCTGAACCGCTCCTGAGCACTGAACACTAAAACCACCAGCCGTCCCGGGGACTGCGCTGACTTCAGGAGCTCCTCCCAAAGACGACATCGGCTTCGCTATCACTTCTGTGATCCAGTCATCAACGCCAGTCATTGTATTCCTTTCCACACGTGATTTGGGGTTTTGTTCCCTTTGCCTGTTCTTCACCTCTTCTTAAGCCTCTCTGCTTAAGGGATGAAGATGTTGCTCAGGATGAAGACTCTGCTTCCCACTCCCTGGGCCCTCCGGCGTTCACGCCCCTGACCTCTGGCACCTCCTGATGAAGAAAAGCTGGCAGAGACCGATGCCTCGCTGCAGCCGGACAGCGGCTGCCTGGGCTCGCCGGCCCGAGTGCTTGCGCAGGTGCCGCTCACCAGGGCTGGCCACTGCAGCTTACTCACTCTCCTCCTCCCGGGCCAAATGAGGGCCTCACACCTGTCGCTGCGTCGGTCACCTCCCTGACGGTCACCTCCCTAAGTCGCTGAGGGCTTCTGCGAGGCCGCCGCGAAGCAGGTGCCTGTCCCACCCTCTCACGGGTGACTCCCGTGCTGGTTCAAGTAGCTGGAGAGGCCAAAGCCTCTCTTTCTTAGGGGGACCTTGTGTAGACACTGAGACTGTGCTTCCCTTTTCCCAAAGATTCTTCACAAATTAGCCTCTGCTGCCTCCCGTGGAGTGGCAGCTCCACGGTCACACGCCAAGGCTGCACGCGTTTCCCCAAATTGGTACTTTGCTACTTCATATTGAGAGTTGGGTCTCAAGCAGTTAGGACGTTTATCCAGGGGCATGCAGACTGCAAATGACAGAGCCAAGGTGTGGTCCAGATATGTCTGACTCAAAATCTGTGTCCCCGCTACTCAGCTCTGCAGCCTTCCCCAAAAGTCATAGCAGCGCTAAATCACTGACTCGCCTGTGTGGGCCTCTGTGTGCAAGAGGCTGGGCTCAGGGGTGCTGGGCTCGGGGGTGCTGGGCTGAGTGAGGCTGGGCTCAGGGATGCTGGGCTCGGGGTGCTGGCCTGGGTGAGGCTGGGCTCAGAGATACAGGGCTTGGGGGTGCTGGGTTGAGGGATGCTGGGCTCAAAGAGACTGTTCTCAGAGATACTGGGCTGCATGAGGATGGATTCAGGGATGCTGGGCTCGGGGATCCTGCTGCCACATTGCCTGTAGGTGAAGATTTAAAATCAGATCAGACTCACCCTAATACCTGTACATCTAACCACTTCACTACTGTGGAGGCTAAAACAAATAATACTTTTCCTCCCACCACCTAAGTTCATCTAGCTGAGCTACTGTCAAATTAACAAAGACAGATTAACAGGAGAAAGTCAAATTATAATACATACACACAGGGGAATTCACATAAGCATTGAGATTCCAAAGACAGCAAGGCAGCATTGAGTATACATAACGTTTCAGACAAAGGAGAAAAGGAGGGGGCGGTTGGGGTCTTAGATTTCAGAGGTGGGTGTGGGCGACTCACAGGTGGTGGAGGGAGAGCTGCACACACGGGGCAGGCGGAGCCCTGCTGGGCTGCTTGGAAACCAGGGGACCTGGGGTGTCCAGTGAACAGGCCCCTGCCTGAAGCCCTCCTGCTGACCACCATGAATCCTGAGTAGGCGAAGGCCGCACCCTAGGACTCCCTTCCTGGAGCAGGTTTCTCTGTCTGAGTCTCTTGGGCAGGAAAACAGGGAAGCTAAGTCATCTTTCTGAGTCTTCTGTTTCTTAATAATCAGCTTTGGGGTAGTAAAAGTCGGGCCATGGGCTGCTTTGTGAACCAAGGTCTGTATGGAGAGCAGGTGACACAATCTTGTTGAACAGGAACCCTTAGCAAACTTTGACCCCCACTCACAGCATCCACTTGAGCAGCTAAGTGATCCAGACGGCCACTTGGGGACAGCAGAGGCTCAGGGGCAGCAAAAAGCTGAGCAGAGGGTGGATATGAAAGAGCCCGTTCTCCATTATTCTACGTGTCCCTGGGGAAGGGCCCTGTGGACTGGTCCCCAGTCTCCGTGCCTCGTGCCAGCTGTCCTCCCACCCCCTTCCCGAGCCACCGCACCAGAGCTGGGCCCTGGAACTGAGTCCTGTGTGTCGGGGAGAGAGAGCTGGAGATTGTTTGCTCGACGTGGCCAAAATGAGACGTGTGCGTGTGTCTCCAGCCGGCCCTCAATGTAGACGTGTTTTTGTTTGTTTGTTTGTCTGTTTCACAAACAAGACCACAGCGTCTCTTTATTAGTCAGTAACCTGCACTGCTGCCTTCTTTCTCCTCAGTTACCACTCAGTCACCACACATGTGTTTTTAACTCCCTGAGGAAAGCACGGGGCACAGCCCCATCGCCGGAGCTCTACCTGTCTGTGTTGAATGGGGGGCTTGCGAGGCCTGGGGTGGGTGTGCACGGCCACGCTTTGCGGCGCTGACCGGGAGACAGCACAGAATCCGGACCCAGTGCATCCCCAAAACTCCCGTCACAGCGGCTTCGCTGTTGACATTTCTCCCTTGGGATGGGATTCCTAACAAAGCTCCTAATCACTCTCTATCCTCAGGGCTTTACCAGCCCTAGGTAAGGTTTAATGACTCTCGGTCATTTCACCTCAAACAGGATACCTGGGAACGTTCTAGGGCTTAGCCCACTTAATGCCTTGTGTAGTTCCGATGGAAGGTGATGGATTTCCCAGGGCCCTCGGCGTGCCACGGCTGGGTGGTGAGACACCTGCCACTTCTGTCCGGCTGGAGAGCACACCACTCCTCTCCCCCCGAGTCCCCCAGGAGGGCAGCCATCACTTGCACTTGTTTCTGAAAATTGGGGTTCACAAGATCAGCCGATGGACGCATGTTTCGGAAGAAACCTCACACTTTCAGCTCTGCTGGATTGAGCCACATGCTTCCCTTTCTCTGGTCCTCAGTTAATGCAAGACGCAAGGGTGGTCTTGGGGGCGTCCTGAATCTGAGAAATCAGTCCAGGGCAGCTGTCGATGAGGGTCACTGTCTTCTGGAGGGCCACAGTCGCCACCGATCCCCATGCTGCCGGGACACCCCCTAGGCCCATGAAATCTCCAAAAAGAGACTCTCCCTGGGGAACATGGCCTCTGCCCTCAACCAACCCCTCTTACATTCAGCGGGCTTCCTTGGGAAGAAGCATTTCAAAGCATTTCATTAACAAAATTAAGGAAACCCGTGTTTACACATTGACATGGATTTGACATAATAATGCCTAACATAGGAAAATCCCACCTATAATCTCATTTCATCTTCATAAGTAAGCTTCAGATGTAAATATTTCCCTACTTTACTGACAAAAAAACTAAACTTGTACATGTAAACTGCCTTGTTCAAGGCCACAGGGATAATCATCGGTGGGGCATACTCTTGCGTCATGGATCTGACTCAAGTCTAGTGGGGCCCGCTGCTTTGCTGAGCCCAACGGGAGTGGCCAGTGGCTGAGGGCAGTGAGTCCAGAGGAAGGAGAGGTCGTGACAGTCCTTTGCTGTTAGAAAGTTTGCAGAAGAAACAGTTTGAAAAATGGGTGGGATTTGAAGAGTTTAAGAAATGCAACCATTAAACCATATGGCCAGTCCAATAAAATACTGGCTGAATGAATGAAGAACGAATGAATGAGGATGGCAGACATCTGAGGCCAGGAAAATAAGAAGGGGAAGCGGGCAGGAATCACCACACCGTGTTCAGGGGACAGAGC